>JASFDH010002534.1:0-10654 GCA_036937195.1 Nidularia pulvinata | reverse complement strand
AGTTATGCCCTCTCCACCAATTTCCGTCTTTCTTACCACCATCGCGTCGCAGCCGGCTCTGCGCCAACGTCAAGGTGCCTCCTGACTGATCTGGTATCTAGAAATCAGGCTGATCATACTCGCATAGAATACCTTTTACGCATTCTTCAGGTGAAGAAGATACCGTTCACATCATATGATTTAGCTTCGGACGAGGAAGCAAAACGACTCTGGAAACGGAAAGCACCGTTAGGTAAAGCATATTCATGCTGAAATTTGTGATTAGCTTGTTTCAACACTTTCTGTCAGATAAGCAACAAATTCCTGGGATTCTTGTTGGTGGCCGATTTCCCGGTGTACGTTTTCATCATTTTGATGTTCCAGCTCATCTAATAATTGCCCCATATCTCTCTAGACATTCACGGACTTGTGAGTACTCAGCTTGTATAGCTCGTCTCTAGGCGAAATCCAATGCCAGTTTAGTGAAGAAGCAGTGGAATATGGAGAACTTGATACATTTCTTCGATTAAAAGAAACATGGAATCCCAATGACGATGATCGACCACCTCCCCCGCCCAAACCAATCGGTGTACCAGGGGCCGCTATGCCTTTGCAAATGACACCAGAACACCTGAGGAAGAAAATTATTGCCGAACAATCATCTCCGCTGAGAGGAAAAACTGCTGGCGTTCCTGTGAATAAGAGAGTGGGCGAGTTCGATGCCGGCACGGCATTTTCTGGATATGGTCTACAGGGGGTAAAGGTGACTGAAGACGAACTCAGAGATTTAGTGGCCGATCTTGGGCTGGATGGAGATGAGGCAGGGGACCTGGTCAAAGGTCTGAGCAGCATGAATCTCTCACCAGAGGAGGAAAAGAAGGAGACGAAGAAGGTCGAAAAAGAAACAGAATTAAAGGAAGCAGCGGAACCGAAAGTGTCGAAGGGTACAGACGAAACAAAGACCGCGGATACCGGGAAACAGGAAGAATCGAAAGGAAAGGAGGCGGAAGGGGTGAAAGAAAAGGAGGCAGAAAAGCAGGAATAATAAAGGGCCTTTGTATATTGGATTTAAAGGAAATATTGGGATTGGGTTTATCACGGTGTATTCAGGTGTGATCCTTGTCATCAGGAGTTGCTAACGAGGAAACGAAATCCCAGGTAAGACGACTCTCAGATGATGAGGCATGCCACGAAAAATATCGGTGAAAAGTCAAAGGAATAGTTTATGAAGAAAAGTACAGTGTCTGTTATGAATCAGAGTCCGACCCTCTATCCAGTCGCTTGGATGCACGACGTCTAAGACGACCAGGAGTATCCGCAGGGAGTATGTTAATTCCTCCCATTTCTGTTTTAAGCCTCTGCCGGAGAGAGTTTTCAGTATATTACAATAGCACATGAGCGAAAGAAACGGACCCTTTTGCTGCTCTTCCGACGCTTCGAAAACTTGGTGAGATCGCCGTCATCGTCGTCGGTAGATTCAAGTGGTGGAGGAGCAGAAGACGGCTCTACTTTCACCTTCTCATCCAAAGGACCAGTGTCGCTTTCAGGAGAGGGATATGGTAGCATTATAGGTATGATACACATTCCCAACATCGAGGATAAAATCATGAGGAAAGTCATAGATGAGATGACGGAGAAGGTGAATGGGAGCCGTATTGCAAGGCCACTGAATTAGCACGTCAGAAGTCGTACCAAGGGTGAGATGATTGTATTTTCTTACCGAATACCATGGGGAATGGCTATACCGCGGAGGGATGCAGATACGACACTTAACTCGCGGCCTTGGCCGTCCCCGATGCTTTTCCAGCTGTCGCGTCGGCCAATCTCTGCATATGCCAGTACCGTAGACGCGCTAGAAATGAACGAAGATACCAGTGGTATATCGACTGTTATGACATTGGAGCGTCTTGAAAATATTGAGGGGCGAGGTGAAACGGCAATAGCCTATTAAAATATGGTCTGAGCAGTGGAAGAGGTAGTCAAGCGACGCGACTCACAGAACGGCGTGTGGAAATTAGAGTCTTGTTAGACGACGTGGATAACGTTAGACTTGTCATGAAGTTTCCAAGAGCAAGATTAGATTCCGTTGCAGGTATTTTCAAGTGGACGGAAATGTCATAACGCTGCTGAGGAACAAACGCCGGTAGATTCGCGTATGCATATGGGGGAACACCGTCTCTAATAACACGAACATCATTCGTGAAAGGAAGCTCAGGGAGAAGGGACGAAATGCGTACCCGTACTGCAGATACAGAGGTGCTTCCCACCCGACGGTGAGACCTCTCCACACCATTACGCCAGCCAAGGTCGATAGAACCACGATGAGGGGAATAAAGAAGACAAAGACGACAGCTGGGATGATCTGAGGAGCATAAGGCCGGAGAACACGTATTCCTCTCGAGAGGATTGCCCGGATTAAAGTAATGGGTGAACGCAACACGACGGATGCCATTCGAGAAGCCATCCCCGTTATTCCTGCATTCTGTTGGCCTTTGGGACTGGATTTGCTAACGGTTGTTGTCGCCATGTTTTAGGACTGTTGGAAATGACTTCTAGTGCGAGAGAGTGGCGGAATGAAGAGCCGCTAGGATATCAAGGAGAAGAGCGGTGTGGATTGCGCATAGCAGGGCCAGCTGTCTGGTGTTTCTCAATGGAGAAGGCGATATGCAAGATAGAGTCCCAAATGAACGTTTCCTTGGATGAAGTTCACGTGCCTGGACGAATTTATGTAACGCGTGGTGCACGCTTCGCCAAACTGTTGCTCTCATCTCCCATGTCGACCTCTTCTGTTCAGGACGAAAATATCAAGGATCTCCTAGGCATAAATCCTTCGTCATCTCTGTTGCGCGGCTACATCGCGTCATTGTCATCTCTGGTCGGCAGGACTGACGAGACGAAGCCAGAAATTAAACCATATTCGGATGCTGTCTACTTCAACTACTACCCTCTTGGTATAAGTCTTCTATTCTCTCCACAAAATGGGTACAAGCCAAAAGCGGGACAGGAGTTGAAGGAAGAAAGTCTTGTCCTAGACAGCATCGATGTGTACAATGTCCCGAAGTCCTCAGCTTCCAACCCCAAAGGACCCTCGTCGCGTACTGCCGAGCTGGCGTTTAAGACGTTTCCTCAGACGCCATTATCACTTGTACTTACTGCAGAGGTCAAGGACAAGGATGGAAACCTTGTTACCAGGCCCCCAAAACTCGATGTCACACCCGATACCTCAGGGAAGGACTTTGTGAAGACGTTAGGCGAGCCAGATCGGAAGGGCGGAGGGGCTGGCCCATCTTCCGGATCTATCGGGATATGGTGCGAGTGGTCCAAGGATGGGATCATGGTTGAGTTTGGTGGTGATGAAGCCAAAGGACCTCAGGCATGGGAGAGGGGGAAGGACGCTGTTTGGAAAGTGATTACCATCTTCTCTCCGGGCTCGAAAGACGCGTGAAAACGGGAGGGGTACATATACTTCTGGAGATGGTGTATGTGAGAAGAGAGCAGTGGGAGAACGGATCTTGAATAGCTTGGGATTTTCAGTGGACTGCTTGATCTGCATGGTGCTGCGTGTTGCTGGGGATCATGGTGGGGAGGATGACTTGCATTTGATTATTTTCTGGCTGGCCTGTCTCGCTTCGGAGTTGCGTTCGCTTGAATGGCGTCGTCGGGGGCGTTACACACGAGTAAATGGTAGTATTTCAGCAGGACGAGTGTAAGGAAACGGACCTGCTGATCAGACGTACGTGGATCGCTGATTTAATTGGTACGTAGTTATCTTCCCGATCATGAAGCCTATCTATCTGCCATGTGATTCTCACGAACTGCCCAAAACCAAGCATGCAACGCAATATCTCACTCAACCCCAGCTCATATACCCCAGAATACCCCACTCAACCCCGCATCCCACACCTATCGCCATGTCTGTTCCTGCCGACTTCACCATCGCCGACATCACTGGCAAGTTCATCATGGTATGAAATCTGTTCTCGCGTGGCATTCGCAAAATGTCTCATACCGTCCATCTTGCAGAACAAGACCCTCACCGACCCCGTAACAGACACCATTCTAATGCTTCAGGGCGTCGGCTGGGTGAAACGAAAGATTATCAGTCTTGGCACCGTTACTCTCTACATTAAGCACATCAAGGATGAATCTGGCGTCGAGCACATCGACATCGACCAAACAATTACTGGCGGAATTCCAGGCACGACCGAGAACCGGACGCTTGACTGGACGGAAAGAGCTCACGAAGACCATCTGTTCGGTGCCGTCATTGGAAAGTCTCGCCGTGTTAAAGTTGATGAGCTGGAGGAAAAGTACCTGAAAGAAGGATGGAGTGCTGACACGGTGGAGCGCGGTCTCGTCCAGTCATACGTCGAAAGTGATACCCCCAAGAGCGGAACGTCATGGATCGCCAATCAGGTACACGTCAATCGCCTTTAGCCCCTTGTCTATGTCCTTTGCTTATCATGTTCGCAGACATGGGGTATCGAAGAAACTGAAAATGATGGGAGGAGATACGTCCGACATCTCATGTTCACTGGACCGAAGGGGGAAGATATTAAAGCACGCTTTGTCTACGACTACCGTACGTTTTTATCAATGACACATGTTTATTTTGATGCTCTAACAAATTTTTGCAGAAGGATCATGGTAAATTGAATTGCCCCAGCCGTGTCTGGTCTGTACAGTACATACTATTAAATCATAAACAAATGCTATATTTTGTGTTATCTTATCTGATAGCAAAGCCCTTTCCCTTTAATTATCGGCATGAAGCTGTCACTTATTTTGGTAATGATATTACTAATAACTGTAATCGACACGGCAGACCCGCGGCACAACAGCGGTACGCATGGGTGCTCGCGTGCTCAACCTGACCCGCTTTGAAATGGTGGTTACCACCGAGGGGTCAAGCTTGATATCAAACCACTTGCTTCCCATGCACACTCCCGCCGGCATGGAAGACAGTGTAGCATCGAGTGCTGCGTCCACCTCCTCAATGCGCAAGGTTGTCGATCAAGAGGGCTCTCTGTCTAGCTTAACTCGAGGCTTGGAGCTGGAGGACCTCACACCCGCGGCCCGGGAAGACGAAGCCGACGTTCCCCAGCAGCATGGATCGTGGCTGTCGCGCTCTTCTAGACGATTTGCGAATAATTGTCCTCGAGCACATTTTCACTTGCAAAGAGCAGCAGCTTATATCAGAGGGCCGCGACCACGGACTGAACTACCTCGTACGTCTTAATTACTTTCACCCGCACATTATTGCTTAAGAGCCCCAAGCACCCAAACCATTACTGGATATTAACGCTGACATTCATCGACGGCGTGTTGTGATGCCCATCGAGTCCAGCATCATCAAGCACACTCGATTTCTCACCAGTCCATGGTTGCTTGTGCTCCTTGTTCCTGTGTACATCATCGGATTCGCATTTTTCTCCCGATCCCAGTCCTTTCTCACCCCTGCCGACTCGTTTATTTCATGCACTTCAACTTACTGGCTCGCCAATAATGGCTGTGGGCTCAACGGAGAACTATGTGGGCCATTCGACGAGTCGATATTCCAATTTCGTTGTCCGGCACAATGCAGCGGCGTTATATTGCAGAATCCACGCACAGTCGGAAACGAGGAAATCGCCTTCCGGCCCTTACTTGTTGGCGGGGGCGATTCAAATGGGACCTACAGAGGAGACAGCTTCATCTGTGCTGCCGCGATACAAGCGTGTGTTTTTATCCCATGTCATGATTTATTTACTTGCTAATTTTAGCTATTGTTATTATTAGAGGTGTTATTTCCAACTCTCGAGGAGGATGTGGAGCGCTGCAGCTCCTTGGAAACTTCACGAACTTCATCCCAACGTCGGCAAACGGCCTCACATCGATCGGCTTCCAGTCCGTCTTCCCCGTGTCTTACAATTTCCTCGGCAGCAGTTCCTTCGGGCAATGTGACGACCTTCGGAACGGCGCGCTTGCCTTCAACATCCTGATCACCTGTCTCCTATTCGTCGTCCTCCGCCCTAAACCTATCGTTCTTTATTGGTGTCTCGTGTGCATTGGATTTTGGCACATTGCGCTCTTTTCACAGCCACAAGGTCCTCCTCCCAAACTAGACGTCGCCTTCGGCACGTTCCTGCCCGTCCTATTCATAGCCTACGGCTTCTGGCGAGTTGCTTTCCGATTTGTGTTACCTTATTTCTCAAATGCACCACTGGAAGCTTGTATTTTGTATCTGGGGCCATTTTGGGTGGGCGTTCTCAACAATCTTACCTTCGACAAACTCCCTATCAGCCGCCTGACTGCTTCCGATATTTCAAAACGGTCTGGAGCTATTACATCCCTGGTTGTCATCATTGTAATTGTAACAATACTCGCAATTAACCAGATGCGCGTTGCGCGGAAGACGGGCTGGCTTTCGTATTATTTAGGATGGTATATCTCGGGCGGCCTCGTCCTCCTTGTCCTAGCTTTCCTACCCGGCTTAGAGCTACGGCTCCATCATTACATATTGGCCATGATAGGCTTACCTGCAACCGCGTTTCCTACCCGTCTGTCGGCTCTTTACCAAGGCCTCCTACTTGGATTATTTTTGAATGGCGCTGCCGCCTTCGGCTTAGATTCGATCTTACAAACAGCTGCGGAGGTGGGTGTTTGCTTACTCGCATGTGATGCGCTGTTCACACTAAAGTGGTTTTATAGCTCCAGGGAGATGCTGCTGTGGGATCTGCTTTGCCCTCGTTCGTGACCAACTCAACGAATTACAACGCATCTATTTCCCTGGCGAATCAGACGATTTTCTGGGACGCGCTTCCCGATGATTCCTGGGACGGTTTCGCACTGTTGGTAGATGATATTCAGAGATACGCTGGGCCGGCTCTTAATTTCTCTCTCGCCGCTTTCAACGCGACCGTGCCACATTTCTTCAGACTTGCAGTACGTTTTCACTTTGTTGGCTCATTTTGTCTCGTTAATGACCAATTTCCCCCTCATCCAGTATACATCTGGGTCTCAGACAGCTGATTTCACGAAGCCTGCCACGCTATGGCCCAATGGGACATGGGTAGATCCACTTCCCGGATCCTCTTTTTAGAATTCTGTTATGGCTTCCTAGTTATAGCTGACGGACATGTGTTAGATTCATCTGTAAACTAAGCATGTATACATATTTGCAATCGGATAGAATAATTAGGTATACCCACGTACTGTTTCCTCCTACCCACGGTGTCTACGAACGCTGCTATGTACTTACACTATACTTCACTTTCTTACAATAACTGTTAGTTTTTGTACACTACTTTCTATAGACTTTCTCCAGCGTGTATAACACATTGCTATGTAAGGACCTCGCGAAGTATTGGATACTGATTCCGAATATAAATAGGCTCCTTCTGAATCGACTGTTCGCAAGAATTGAAGCACTGACTATTGCCTAAAATCCTTCACTATACACAACAGCAAGGACAGAGAACAGCATAGTAGTACCAGTGTATAAGTTACAGCCGTAGCTATATTTTTCGCGTCTTATATAAAAGCTTTGTCATGGGAGCTAGTTCAAAAACCACCAACGTTCCTCTTCTTTCCGTTCACTTCCAAGTTCATCTAATCTCCGCTTCTACCTCATTTGGCATATACCAGAGGCATATAAGCCGTTCATTCACTGTGAGAGTCTTACCTTCAAGTGTACGGCACCCCAACTTAGCAGTGTAATCCTACAGTGAGCTCTGACGCGTTCCCAACATATCGGCTCGAGGAATTGAATTGGGCGTTTGGCAAGACCTACCTACACGATGTCTTGTTCCTCGACATTCTCTGGGATCTCTGTAGATCATGCTCGCCACATAGAAGTCCCCGAGACATGGGAGTGGGAACCCCGTTCTACGGATGCTGCTGTATGGGATGCACCTATCCAAGAAGCCCCCCCACTATCAATCGACCAGATGAAGATGAGGGAGCAGCGGGTGCATATTGACCATGTCCATGACATGGTCCCATTCTGGATTAGAGGCGTAGAAGCGGCGAAAAAGGGTGAGGTGCTAAGGCTGGAGGAGTTCCTCGAGACTTTGTGGGAGAGCCGAGATGCGTGGTCGAATGCGGGAAGTGCTTGGAGAGAGGACTTAAATGGAGGAGGGGGAGCCACTGGATGGGGAGAGAATGCCGGGGCGGATGGCTGGGGAGTGGTCGGAGGCGACAATGATTGGGGAAGAGATGTCGGGGGTAATGGGTGGGGGGTGAGTGGTACAAACGGATGGCTGGACGAGACCACGTCACCAAGACGCGAGGCAGCACCGGCTGCGTCTTACAAACGCCAAAGTCCACGACGACCAGAGAGAAATAACAAACGGCAAAATTTCGCGCGTAAAGGAGGCACGAAACAAGGAAATCGAGGAGGTGGGCGAGATGCACACGCCTTCGTCGAGGACGTAGTTGCGCAACAAGCCATGGACGATCGTCGCAAAAACCAAATGCACTCATTCTACGACGTCTGTATCTTGAACGTGCTATTCGATGTCATATTGACAGATTTATATAGATGCCTACTGATGAGAAGGTAAAGAAAATCGATGAAGTTATACGCGCTCTCCGCTCGACTTAATCATTACGGTGTGTTTCTGCTACTAACATTTGTTGCGACCGTCGAGTCTGGATCCATTCGCCTCCATACGTACACGTGGTTCTTTTCGTGATGCACGATATTATGTAGGACTAATCCTATGTACGTACCATAGTACAGCCCGACATGACTACTTTCAAGGTAAACTTGCAAAACCGTTGAAGAAGTTAGCGAGATGCAGGGCCGGCGGTATTCTGGCAGCGATGTTCTCGTTTGTCACCTGCGTGACATCCTATAAGTTAGTCACTATCCGACCATCTTCCCCACTTTAGCACAGCCACCGGAAGACTGACATCATAACGATCGGCACTCTATTATCAGGGCTTCAAGAAACACCTCCAGTTCCCCGACATCGTTAATGGCAATGAGAATACCATGCACCACCACGATCATAAATACCACATTAACGATACTATAAATCCCCATAAAACCGCTTCCCTAATATTCAGCATGCTGTAGCTACTGCTTACTCATAAATATATTACCTACCGCGAAGTAAAAATCGTATTCTGTTTAAGAAAGTCCATCTTTCACCGTCTCCTCCAAAGAATTGGGGATACGGCCCTGAATTCCATAACGTGACTTCAGGGGTGTTCCATTTGCCGTCTTTGGAAATACGTTTCCGCACATCCATATGTCACAGTGCGGCTTCAGAGCCCCCTCACTTCCGTTTGCAAGCATCACGGAATGGCCTGAAAACCTCTTGGAATGGAACATTCCTCAGCTAGATGTCACTGAGTGGCTTGAAAAGGCCCCGAATGATAAAATAGTAAGATCGTGGCTCAAGGGCATTAAAACATGATCGAAGTTTGGCTCGCTTGGCCCAGAGTACACCACGAAGGTCATCCAGAAAGGACGCATCCAGCCCTGGGGGAGAAAACTACCCGTTTTGCAAGCGCAACGATTCTCACCTGACAGCGGAAGGAGGAGATAAGCGTCCGAAAATGCGGATACTAGTTGGTAACTGTGGACACTATGACGCACGTTATGCGTATCGTTTCTATATAAGCCTAGGCGCATTAGACGAGAGCACAAATATTCGTTTTCTAAAATGTCCACACCTGCTAATGAGATGCCCCTTCCTTACGGATGGGCAAAGCAATTCGACCCACAATCCTCGCATGATTTCTACGTGAGCACTCCACTGTTGTTCAATATCTTGTCTCAATTACTGAACATAGTTGTGCAGGTCGACACCAAGGCCAACCCGCCCCGCGCAATATGGGTCCATCCCTTCCAGGACGAACAGTTCCTCAAGGAGCATCCCGATATACGGGAGAAGATGACGAGTAGAAGACCGGCCAGCTCCATGCAGTCTCCACCCCCGTACGAGTCACGTCGCCACTCTTATGGCGGGCGTCCTAGCACCCCAGAACCCACTCCATCATCAGGAGCTGCAGGTTCCTCCAAAGGGGCACATAAACGGGGATTCCTGGGCAAACTCAAAGATAAAGCTATCGCAAACATCGAGGAGAAGCAGAGACGGCAACAGGCAATGGTAAGACTCGTATGAATTCTCACCGGAAACTACGTACTAAGGAGCATTCCATCATACAGTTGGAGCAACAACGTATGTACAGGATGAACCAGCCCAGCTTTGCACAACAGTACGCGGCACCCCAAAGCGCGTATCCTCAGCGAATGGGAATGGGAGGCATGGGAGGTATGGGTGGTATGGGCGGTCGAGGTGGCGGGATGGGCGGGATGGCTCTGCCGCTTGTTGGAGGTCTGGCTGGTGGACTTCTTCTGGGCGACATGATGGACGGTGGATTCAACGACGGAGGCGGCTTCGGAGGCGGAGGCGGTGATTTCATGGGCGACGGCGGCGGGTGGGGTGGAGGATTCTAGTCGGGAGTAAACGTAACGTGGTTGTGGATCCTCGTCAAGTCTTTGTAGTATATGTACAGTACCGTCAATACAAATCCTCGAGCTTGTAATAATAATTTGGACCGTGTGAACATTTCTTGTGAATGAAACTCCTGCTGTGCGCGCTCAAGGTCTACGCTGGCCGACGACGCGGCTCGCAGAGTTACTATTAGAGCCATAGAGCATCTTATTCAAGTACTCGTATTC
>JASFDH010002533.1:0-10660 GCA_036937195.1 Nidularia pulvinata | reverse complement strand
GCCCCCAACACACAACACAGCATCTCACCGCCCTCCCCAGTATCTCCAGCCCCCGGCCATCTCCGATCCAGGTACACGGCAGCGTGCTCCGACATGAGTCCCATTTGCATTTCCGGCTCGGATTATAGTATGTACTGAGTTGGATAGCTTGTATCGAACAGCTTGCCCTGCAAACGCTCCATCGGCGTCACTTCCTGAGCTCGTGATCCCCACGCTATCGATGTCCAGGTGCTGTCTGTTGCTGTGTGCGCTGTTCAAATTTCTCGCCAGTTGCCTCCGAATGTTCACGGGGCCAAGCTGTGATGAACAATGGGCATTCCATTTCATTATTCCCTCTCACTCACTGCGCAGCGGCCTCAAGGGCCGACAAGATCCGGCGGTGCATCTCCACAACATGGACTTGACCCCGTCCATCTAGGGCAAACATTCGAACACTGACTTTGTGCTCTAGATCGTGTTATACAGACGAGATGTCAAGTAGATATCCTACAGATGTCATAGTTTTATCCCAAGATGTGAGTGCCACAGAACGTGGATATATTCTCCCACAAACATTAATTAGCCTATAGATTATAAGGCGAAAAGCACAGAAGAGCGGATTCGGTCATTTGGGCTGCCAAAGCATGCCGCAAGAGGGCAAGTCTTTCATCCGCACTTCAGCGCCCATGAATGGACCGTGGAGATATGTAAGGCAAGTATATATACTTTCTACTAGAAAGTTTTGAAGCCTGAACTTAGCCCAAACCCTGCTTGATAGATTAGCGAGGCCGGAGAACCGCTAAGATCTATCTGCGGCTCCGAAAGAGTTCGATCCCGCGGTTCATTTCCTGCTATAGCTATTGAGGCCGGGCGCTTCATTTGCGGAGAAGTATTTCTGTACAGAACGGAAGACCGGAATGCGGAAGATTAAAGGAAAGTCACCGAAGGCTTCCAACGCCTGCGAATTCGAATTCACATACACGGTCATGGATCATGAGTGTCATGAGGGCTTCAAATCCGCACTCATCGTGTCCGAAATTCAATCGATATCCCGTCTATAGGTCTCAAAGCATACGTTCTCGGTAGAAAAGGAAGCTACTCGTCGAGAAATCACATTCACGAGTACACAATGTACACAACTTTCCTCCTTTGACTTGACTCGATTTGCCAGCCGGACGTAATTCGATTCAGGTAGCACGTGGGCAATCGTTCGATCAATAGTACATTCGACCTGGAACAAAGGAAAAATCATATATTTGGCGAATTTCACACATTCCGCGTGTCGTGGTCGGATAGTCTTTTTCGTGAAAACAAAATGCGCGCTCAGAGACTCTTATGGAAGAACTTTCCAAGAATTCCCAGTTGACGAATAGGAGATAGGAGGCTTCATATTCACGTGTGCACTGGATCATTTCAGAATCACCCCCAGTCGAAACAATTTCTTTACCAGGGCCACTGGGATTCCACGACTAAGAATACCAGCCTAGGATGCTACACTGGGTACACTCAGGTCTTGCTCGCCTATCTTGGTCTATACTAGGCTCGAATCACTATTAAATGTCGTGTTCGATATTCAAGGTACAACACTTGTGGTTGGAGGTCCAACAGCTTGGGACCCGCACCATCGATATCGTTCTCGTAACATCTCGACTCTTATTAGCAGGTCGAGGCAATTTCACTGAGGGCTCTTGTGCTCATCCATGCGACATATCTTCGGAGGACTTTATGTTGATCCACTATACCACTAGCTCTCGTTTGCTATCATCGTTGCAAGCAACATTATCAAAGGTATGTTTCCTCCGACAACTATATGGCATTAAGTCGCTTACATCAATGGCCCTTCGACAGTTGGCCCGGTGATCATCTCTTCAATCCTCGTTAATCAACCTGGTGAATAAGTTACGTCCTCACATAAATCTCACGGAGTCTCAACAATGATGGACTCACTTGAACCTGCTGTCCCAACACTGTCTACGTTTTCCTGCTCTGCATCTGGCAGATCGATGGCGTATTCTTTGGCAGACCATGTCTTTGATCCGCGGCTATTCGAGACGAGCATGTGCTTTGCATATTGACATTTTTGTGCTAGCCAGGTGCTTATGAGGCCTAATGCAGGACCGTTAAACGTGTTGGTGCGAGAAGTAATTTATTTTCGGGTAAGAACTCGTGTTTGCCTATTGTAAAATATCTGTCCATCTAACATTCACGTTGTCTTCTGTCTAGAAACCTTTTTGTCTTACGTTCAGCTATGTGCACAATTCTGCAAGACGCGTTTTGATAGAAATCGAGTGGCTGAACGATGATCGATAAGGATTATGGCTACGACATTCAATTCATATACAGTTTATGTATAAATTACTAAATTGCTGACAACCGACCCCAACATCCTACAAAGCAACGTTTTTCGCACTCCTGCAGGATCTTCAGTGCATGTACATGGAAAGGGAGCTGAAGATTAGCTCTTTTAGTATGATTGGTGGTATCATATATATATACAATACAGTGGTGCGTCATTAATATCGGTGCTAGAATTTTTATTACTATCTAATGTCTCGTTCGCACCGTCCCTTTATTTTATAGCAGTCTCTTATCCGGCGAAATCCAGTAGTCTCCTTTGTCAGAGTACGTCTTTCATGCAGTTTATGATTGTACTACGGCCATGGTCTGGGTCTGTCTGTCCTCGGGGTTTCCTAGTCCACTTTTGGCGTACTCTGGGAACTGACTGAGTCATCTTGCTGTTAATTCTCGTCCTCGCTGTCTTCCGCTCTCTAAGCTTCTCGCTTTCCGAGTCTCACGGCTTATGAAAAACCTACGGTACTAAAACCGTCCTGAAGCATGTGGTGTTCGCCTGAAGCATGTGCCTAGGCTACGACACGGTGACGTTGAATACTGGAGCATGCCTACTCCCCCAAAGACCGAACCTACATTTGGAATCCTCCGTATGGCGTTGTCTCTTTGGTGTATCTTGCGAAGAAGACTTACGCTCAGAGTCTGAGGCTACCTCTCCTGGTCTTCCTTATGTTGGTGATGTATACTTCCTATGTCAATTCGGTGCTATCTATACGTCAGCCATTCAGCCACCAGCGACAAATACTCGGCTTTAATCTCGAAGCGTAGTCTAATTTTGGCAGGGTATCGATTGTTTAATTTCGCCCCCCAAACTCAAAATGAGCAGCTCTTCCACTTAAATCTCCTTACTGTCGATGAACCCCAGACGTGCGGAAGCCCAGAATCTTCTACTTCAGCTAGAATTTCAATCTCTGAAATTTCGACGTGTATTTCGGACTCAACGTAACCGTCTTCCATGTTTCAGGCGGGTAATTCTGATCTCTTTCCAACCATATAAACCTGGTAATATGAATATTCAGGCGTCTAGTAGATTATCTGATTTTCTCTCGAATTTTATGGATAGGGGAATACATATACAACTGGGAAAATCACCTACACAACCCTACAGAAATGGGCGTTATGAATGTAGACGCGGCCCTATGATTGTAAGTGGGCCTATCTGCATAACTGGCATATTCTAGTGAACGGAGAACTCGTCGAGCGGATTTTTCCCATCCCACCATTTATTATCGGCTCTTTCTCTATCTCAGCCCTCTCAGAAGTCGCTGGACCTATTTCAGGGTGACTTTAGTTGTGCTGATCGAGAAATACTATTGTTATTAGTCTCCGATCGCTGGAAAAATTCGAAGGCGCAGGAAACAGATTGACGATCACCATTGTCTGCGGTTCGCCAACGCCCTCACGTTCAATAGATTTGTGAATGAAATTTGACTAAGTCCGTCTCACCATCGTTCGGGGTCCGTTCCGATAGTCAAGTGTTGCTGAGCCGTAATTGTGCGTTTGTTGTAATTAGATTATATCATCGAGGTGTGTCATTGGCATAAACACTCACTGCCTAACTTTTCGGTTATTACTCGTTTAGGAAGTACGCCGTTAGAGGTAAAAGAGACTCCAGCATCAACGAAATGTCAGAGGTACAACAATCCGCAGACTGTCCATAGTGATCATCACAGTCCATTCGGTACGTACCGTGAAAACGCGGCAAGGTACCATTGCATTGCCTTTCGCAAATAATCTTTGAAAGATACATACAACCCAAAGAGTATATGTAATGTCTATCGCATGGAAGCCGGGACGAAGTGTTAATAAGTACGTAGTAAAAAGAGATATGGTAATGTGCGTGAAAGCAGGTATACAAGAGAGGCCATGGAAAGCGTGTGTGAATAATAGAACAATTGCATTTTGTTGTTGTGGTACATAGGCTGGAACGATTAACTAGTCGTACATGGGCAGGACGCGTGCGCTCTGACGCGGGTGGAAGGGGAGGAGTAGGTCGGAGGATGAGGTAGTTGGTGGGTTTGTGACTCTCAATTACGCTTGTCGAGCTAACTCTGCTGGGGTTAAGTCGAGCAAAAAGGTCCCTTTGTAGTTTTCTGGGGGCTGGATGAGCTTTATGGGCTTATGTGACGAAGATGCTGGTGATGGCTGGAACGCGGAGGTGATAGTCGGGAATGGGCGCAGGGCGCGCGAAGGGGGAAATGAGGGATTTCGTCTCGAAATGAATCTTTGTGAAGGTGCTTTAGAGCTGGAGGGATCTGCGAGCGGAGACGAGACCAGAGGACGTGAGACTGAGAGGGTTGCTAAGCGAAGAAAAGATGTTAGGTCACTGAGCTAGGCGGGGAAGAAAATAGGAGCTCACCCATTGCGGGGTAAATAATGGAATCAGGCAATGGGGGAGGCACTGATTGGAGGGTAGGGGAGAGATGGGTACTTTTTGAGAGATCGCGCGTTTATATTTCTCTCGCCCGCGTTGGGGGTCGAAGGTGAGTGAATTTGGGGGAACCAACGCAGTTACTTGGGGCATCGGCACAAGCGCGCCGCGGCATCTAAATTAGGAAATCCCTGATGACTTGTGTCAACTTGAAACTTGCTCAAAACCAAGTCGAAACAGCCTCTATCCCGCTCCTCATCGCGTTCCACTGCTTATCATACTGTACTCTCTGATACTGTCTCGAGCACCTGCGTACTCGACGCTTCGCCCTCCTCGTCCTCTCGTCAGTCCAACATCCAAGCGACCACGCAACTGACGTTTGGCCATCTGGGCCCACGTCGATTCCTACATCTCATTCCCAAGTCTCAATCATATCTGCCTTCTCGGCATCCAACTCTGGCACTCTTTTCTCTACTCTTCGGGCAATCTTGTCTCTTGTAGGAACCAACAGGAGGTCATCCGCGGTTTCTTCCATCATCTATTCAGTTGGCTGTTCCGGAGCTGGCATGCGTATACACAAGATTACACAGTGTCACGAACACATTAGGAAACAACACACTGGCTGAAAAAGCGACACAGTGTTGGGAACGTCGTGCTCCCACGACACACTCACCCAGATATGTGATTGTCAACTGAAATTCATTCATTTATTTTTGCTAAAAATCAATACGATTAAATAAATAGCTATTCACGCGATGTGGTAATTGAATAGGGGCTGACGAAGTTGGTCAACTACGCCATTGCTAATGCGCGGCACTGTGTCGTTGATCCACACTGTGTCGCAGATCTACACCACACTGTGTCGTTGACCTACGCGAACACTGTGTCGTTTTTTACTGTGTGAGCGTCGAACTTGTCTATCCCGCATGAGCGCCTGTTAATCCAGAACGTCCGCAAGTGATACGCATTATCTGTAGCAGGCTACCGCTATCTGCACAGCTATGTACAGGCTTTTCTATTCGTCGGAGAGATACACATCCGTTAGCCACATCGAGCAGAGTGCGCAACGAGCTGCGCGCTATTAGTTTGGTCAAGATCGCACTGACGCATTGCGGATGTCAAGTTCTAAAAATAAATGGCCTTTCTGCCCCATTCTCTCGATCAGGTTACAGTCCCAACCTGACACAACTCAGTGGCTCAAGCGTACTACGCGGGACATCCTGCCTCGAACGGCATAGCTTCTATGCTGCGATTCTATCCGTTGTTCGCTCAATACGCACGCACTGGAGCATGCGTGAGCTTTTTCCGATGCCCAGAACAGCGAACCCGCAAATGCCCTAAATACCTTGCCTTGGCGAACGAATCGAAGCCGACGAGAACTACTTCCATGTGAAGCAAAGGGGGTTGCGTTGAATTCGGACGAACAAGATTCAAACCTATGCCCTCAAAAGGTAGAATAAACGCTTCATTGCTCCTAACCTGTAAGCACTTTACTGTGTCTGGTGTGCTTGCTATTTTCACTATTGTCAACTCTCAGATTATACCTAGTTCTCGCTGATCCTTGTAATGCAGTCAGCTTCGCAATTCTCGGCAGAGATCGGCCTATCTGTGGACAAGAGTGCCTTTCGTTCTCGTGGGATGATAACTCTGAAGCGTACCGGCGGTATGCTGCGTATTGTCCCATGGAAATCCGAATTGTTCCTCCCATTTTAACAAACTCTCTCATTAGTGGGTATGTCCTTGGAGCAGCTCGGTGCTTAGATGTCTTCGTACAACGGGTCATTTTTGTCCAGAGATAAGGAGCAGCCCTTGCGAGCACGAGCTCAAGTAGTAAACCGACATATTCAATCTGATAACGCAACTATTCAAGCTCAAGAATCAAGATCCGTACGAGGGGTTACTATCTGAATCAATAATGGAGGTACTCCTGTTATTTCTCAGATATTAACTCTAGCCATTGTTTATGATAGTTGCATCCGTCTTCCACGGGGCGGGATGTGTTAATAAGTCTAATTTTACTTAAAGATATCACCACTCCGTCATCCTTGCTTGGTCTATCTTGGAGGTTAGTTCGTCGGGATCGCAGGATACGTACTGCTGTGCAGGTTCGTTATCATCTTTTAAGGATTAACGTAAGTCTCCATGTGCCCAGTACTTTGCGATATTACTTGTGCATCCGATACAGACCCTTGCGCAAACCATCTCACCAGCTCGCCGCTTACGACCTTATCATAATCTCCTCGTGTCGAGTAGATTGGAAGATGTATTACAGATTTGTATGTACAACGCAATAGGTAGGGGGAGACACGAGGTAAATGGGAAGCGGATAGGACTGGGGATGGAGGAGGAATGTTGCGTATATGACGGAAAAGATGGATTAGTATTAATGATAGGCCGTCATTGGAAATGAGATCTATGCGAGGGGTGGTAATGCTGGGATGCAAATGAAGGTTGGGCGTATTGGTTGGAAGTCGGGGGATGCGGTGAGGCTGGGAGGTGTCTATATGTGAAGGCCAGTAAACGCCGGTTGGCCGATGCCGAGCCAGTGATGGAAGGCAACTGGATTGAGAGCGTTACCTCGGGCCGGTTGGTTACTGGATTGGTGGCAGTTGCGAGACATCTCTGAAACGCAACTCCCTTTCCTCCTCCCCCTCTTCTGATACAAGCCACGACAAGGCGGCGTTATACAATCCTGTGGAAAGTCCGAGAAAGACCATGTGAAGTAAATCCTAGACCGAAACGAATCAAACGGCCAGCCGGGATTGTTGGATCCGCTGCTCAACCTCAAAATGAGAGGATTGCAGGATTACGATACCAACGGGGACGGAGAAAGCAAGTTATAGCTGTGCGCGTACCCAGCTATTGTACATCCACGAGCAGGTTGCGCTCGAGGATATACTTGCCTTCTTTATACTTCTGCGATGGCTCATAGGCTTTGTCCTGAAAGTAATCGTCTTTAGTAACGGAATAGCGCGCATAAGATATCCAAATTGACTAACGTATTTCCAGCCAAGAGTGGTGCTGCATTTGCAACAATAGATATCTCGAACGGTATGATTACCAGTGGTCATCGGACGGTCACAAGGATCACCTTCGACGACATTGACACTAAGGACATAAATTCAGATGATGCATCAGAGTAGCTGGAAGGAAACTTACACTCCATCGAAAAGATATGCCCTTCCATGCTGACCGTTAAACGCCTGTCGAGGCACGGTTAGGTGCACATTACGGCATCACAACAGGGAAGAGTAGATGGATGGGCTACTTACTCTGGACATCATGGAATGGATGGTGGCAAGATGGGTCTTACAAGTAGAGCAGCCGTAAATGCGCTCCCCTGAGAGGTAGCGACGATAGCTCATGCCCATGATGCTCCGGAAATGGTGGGGGGTGCGGTGGAGTGCTGGGTTTAGGGTAGTGAGGTATGAATCGGCAAGACCTACGACGAATAGACACAAGGCGAGCAGACAAGAGGCTTGGGGAAACGGAACAGAAGGGATAAAGACTCTTATATGTTGTGGAACGTGTGAGAGGGGTGACAACAAGGAAGGGGGTAATAGCAGTTATATATCGGAGTCAAGAGGAGGTCATGGCAGCAACCGAGAAATTACCATTTATGACGTTGTTCCGCGCCGTCACACGCTTCCACCTCTCCCTTTCCGCCATTTTCATCGAATTTCCATGCATTGCCCACGCTTATCTTCATCATCTATTGCAATTATCCTGCCTCGCCAAGGACGCCTGGTCGACGTGCCCCCTACGTGCCTTTTGCTTACTCTCTCTATCCACTTGCTATCAGAGTGCCAGGCGTCATAGCACCTTCCGGATGTCGATTTTTAGCGGCGATGATGCAACTGGTCGGAACGGAATACTGGGCTTACTCTGGGTTATTCTATCTGGCCAGCAAATATGCGCGCTCTAACGCCGTTTCATTTCTCTTCTAATACCACGCTTGCGAGAACGGATTCCCGTATGCACGAGGATTCTACTTCGGCGCACGTACATACAATTGCGGCCTTACCGTGAATGGCATTACAATCGAATCTTATGTGCAGTCTTGTGGACAGCGAACGGCCGCCCAAGCCCTATGCTTGCTGTACTTCGATTGGTCTGTGGGCCACTGTGACTTGCATCGGCACTCGTGATACTATCTGGCGTATATCTCCGTGCTTGTTGGCAAATATCTGGTGATTCTAAAAAATGCAAGCTTCCCAGGAAACATTCTTAGAGCCGAGGTAAGTATCACTAATTTTAATTCTCTAAAGGACCGCCCAAGTCGCATCAGCGTTTGGGTGTGACATGTTCCCCAGTGGGATTCATCCGCGCGCGTCTGGGATGATTCTGCAAAGCGCAGCTTTGGATGAGACCCGAGGTACCGAATCTTTGGTATGGATAGTGGTGCACCCTCGGAATCAGTTTTGCTGCCCACCGCAGTCGTGCTTAATCTGGATCACCAGCACGGATGAATAGCTGACAACTCTAAAGTACAGGTGGACGTGATCTGGTATTGCACGAGACTCCAGGAAAAGCTTTGGCCATTGAAGCAGACAGGTTATGCACAGCTGGGTGCTATTCAGTAGCTTCTGATAATGGGAATCAACCAAAGAACTTTCAGATGAAAATATCATCTAAAACGACTCTTCACGATTCACAGTGACTCCGTTCTAATACGAAGTAACTGATGTTGCTGGTGAGTAAATGTAAATCCCATATGCACATAGTCAACTTTCAAAGACCCTGAAAAAAAATTGGGGACATATGTATGCTACTTACTGTGAATTTTCGTTCTCGTTTGAACTTGGAGAAAAGCGGAGAAAACAAAAGGATGTGCCCCCTGCCAGGTTCGAGCCGTGTGGACCTCGGGGGGCCTATGCAGCAAGCAACAGGTCAGAACGCAAAGAGCAAGGCAGGTGTGTGGCATGTCGTGGCCTGTATTGTAGACTTAATCTCAGACCAAAATATCCAGTATGGATGTGAGCAACCTGAGGTCTTGAATGGAATGCAAAGTGCAAGGTGGGCATCGGCAGACATGCCGCAGTTTGGCTCAAAAGTAGACAGCATTCGGTTTGTGTCGTTACATTGAATACAACTGTGATGCAAATACATAGGAGGCAAGTACAAGAAAAAGACGTGTTGTAGGATTATAACCTCATAATTGCTTTGAGACCTGCGTTCTAACCAACAGGGCCAAGGAGGCGCTTGTTTTGGAGATGTGCCTTATATAGAACCCAAGTGACATCACATCACGGGCAGTATGTGACCTGTGACAACTCCCTCTTTACAACTGTTCAACGCCTGCTTCCGGCGTGACGCCTTAGCAGAGGGTGCGAGTCGCTACTTCTCTTGCCAAGTCACCTTAGTGCAGTCAAGAAAGCTCTTCTAGTTGCTTCGTACGCGGTCTTAATTGACTGGCACAACTTCCGAGGCGGTAGGACTCGTCCTCGATGCATTCTCGCAAAAGGCGGGCACCCGAGCCATTACTCCCACTTCGCGCTCCAAAGCAGGCTCGAACGACTTTGAAGGGTTACGCTGGTGGATACCCTCAACAAGAGGCAGACGGGCTCTTTGCCAGGTGGTTTGGGCTGGGGAAAGAGTTCATTGACCTTTCCTGCGAAACGGCTGTTAAACTCGTTCCAGGTGAGCCGCAGATTAGCTACGTTGAATGGTACCCCTGTAGCTCACAACGCATTGTCCGAAGAGAGTTCCCGCGTACATTTGCCGCTCTTCCGATCTATGACTCCAACTTCTCGTCATTCTACGTTGCAGTCAGCTGCGCGACCGCATGCTACATCACACACTTCACTCCATGCCTCATCCACTTCACCACAGGTGAAGTCATCACAGATGAATTCACCACAGGTAAATTTATCGCACACGAGCGCACCACAGGCAAATTCCTTACAGGCGAATTTACTACCGGCAAATGCTCCAGGCATATCCCAATCACCTAAATCGGAA
>JASFDH010002532.1:0-10663 GCA_036937195.1 Nidularia pulvinata | reverse complement strand
TTCCCCTTACACTAATATCCAAATCCCCAGGCCAGAATCCTTCTGATAAACCTGACCACAACTTAACATTCATTAAGCCTCGAGGTCACAAATGTATATTTCTCCCAAAATGTCATTGTGAATTAAATTCCATCAAAATGGTAAGCACTTTATTAAATTTATTGTATGGTATATGGCATTAATTATGTTATAATTTACAGTACTGGGGCTGGTGCAAATACCACTACTGGGAGGTTGAAAAGAAGACCTTCCAATATACCAAAAATGCTGTAAACAATACCTCAAAGCATGTCCCACCAAGGTCATATGTTGATTCACTAATTTCTTATAGCACTTTATGAGTGCATATCACCTAGGGTTGGCAGGATATGCAGCAGCATGGGCTGTGAAAAAGCAGAAGCAGCTTTGCTAAGTCTCTCAATGAGCGATGGTGTCGATTAAAGCCATTCTCAATGCATCTTGATAAGATTTGGAACTTTGGTCTACCCAAATCTGCCGCTGACATGTCAAAAAGTTGCGAAATTTTGGTCAAAAAATTTGGCGCACCCAAAATATCGTGGGAATTACATGAAAGTACTGTTTTTAAGCTCTGTTTGACCGTCCGAGTTTGAATCTGTCATCAGTTTCGTCCAAATAATTCGCATTCCTTAGATAACAAATTTGATGTGTTTGCTTGTCCACAACTGTACCCCTGCAACCATGAAGTAGATGTCATGACACGAAGACCAAGATAGCGTCGTAAACTCTAGCAACTGTAACTGATGGCAGCAATGGCGATCGAAATGCAATATTAGAACGTTGCGAACAGAACGGTTGTAAATGAAAACTTACTAAAGTTACATAGGTGTTATAACTTCAACACATCTAATAGGATGCACAATGTCACGGAATACCGTCGCTGAGAATTGGCTGAGAATGGATGGTCGTCCTGTGTACACCAACAAGAAGCAGCGACATCAAACATGTTCTATGTTATTGAACACTAATAAATTATGGTTGATTCAGGGTTACGACAAGTACTGAAGATATGTTGAGACAGATGCATGAGAAGTAGACGTCGAAGAAAGGCAGGAGCATCCAATGAGCATGATGGCATCAGCAGTGTTTAGACCAGGTGTTATTGGCAAATAGTAATAGCATCGGGGCTCAAGGACTACTTCGATGGCCGAACTCAACTTGTTGTCGAGTCCCTGGCCATATAACCTCATTCCTCTCATGGCCGTTACCATTTTTTAACCACTTTATTTACTTTACTCCGAGACATTGAATCGTTGTGAGTTAGGGCCGAAATGTCGAACATGTTAATAATGGTGTGTAGTGGCAGTGGCATCGCCATATGAAGTGCTAGTCGTAAGCCAAAGTGCTTGTCCGTGCGACTCTCCTCGATAACCCTCACCGGCCTCCCTCTTTTTCTACATAGAAGTCGTAGGAACTATTGCTAGTATCGTTGCTTTGATCGAACTAGGTAAAAAAGTAAAGGAGAGTGCAGACAAGGTGAGCAAATCTGTAACGATTACATACCGGACTATCTGAGCATTCATAGATCCCAGCAAATCAATGTAGATTGCAAGAAGCCGCTATCGGAATAAGTCTGAGCCTTGATTCTCTTCTTCAAATGGCGGAGAGCCATCAGGCGGATGTCGACGCACCACACCTTCACGATGCCATTTTAACATTGGAGGGGTGCGTAGTATTACTTATAACAGGGTACCCAGCAGCTGATACATCTTATTCAACACTTCAGAGACCTTCAGCACGTGCTATCAAAATGTCAAAGAATGCTAAAAGCAATATCCAAGTACAGTTGGCTAAAGAGAGCAATGATATGGAAAGACAGTGAAGATATCGAGGCTGAGCTGAACCGAATAGATCAACGGGTGCTGCATTGCTATCAAAGATTTTCGGTAAGAATCCGTTCCGTTGCTCTTTTTCCGGTGATTGATGATTCTACGTGTGCGCAGGTTTCTGGAATTGCGCAGGTCGAGCTCTCAGTGCTTGAGATGTCCGAGACTGCGAAGCGCCTACAAGAAGAACTTCATCAACGGCTAGATTTCGTAGAAGACCATTTGTCCCTTCGGGTGTCACAGGCCATCTCCGACCCCAAAGATGCGGAAGCACTAGTGGGCGTAGATGATATGGAGACCTCGCAGATGGGAGTGCTTTAGCCCAGGCTTCGACGGTAAGCAATTTTTTTTTCGCTGAATACAATGATCATTGAATAGTTTGTTATCTGTATCACAGGAGTTAAGCAGGTATTCACCAGCTGCAGTCGAAAGTCGATACCTGCGTCTGAAGGTGGAAACGCTTGCTAGCGTTGTTGGGCTCATGAAAGTAGATAACGATAGCTCATACGATGCCTCTCAGACTATTGCTTCGCAGGGTGTTGTTTCGGAAGCAGTATGTGGTGCACACCGTTCACTAGCCAATGACCCTGCAGAACAAACCGACGATGCTATCATGGTGACCATGCGCATCCTCCACGACCTGCGAAACCAAGGGCCCTCAGCACCTCTGGCGCAAATCGCTGCAGATTTGGAGCACCTCTCGACGCAGCTCCTTGATTTAGGTCTATACGAGGATTCTTGACAGGTATATGAACAGGTGCTCTGCATCTATCGGGAATGCGAGAGCGGGGAGAGACGATACGGACGCACACCAATTGGGAGTGTGCAGGTAGGCAGGGCGCTTGTCGGGCTTGCGGTCTCGTTGCAGAAGCTCAGACAGCAGCAGGAGTGCCTTTGTCACGCCAGAGAGGCAGAGGCCATCTTTTGACGACTCAAGTCTACCCAACCTGGGGCGTATGCATACGAATTGGCGCTTGTGCTGAATAATTTGGCAAATTACCTATGGGATTGTGGGTCCTATTCTGCTGCTCTAGACAGTGCGAACGAGGCGTGTGCTTGCGGACAGGTGCTTTGACTACCCAGGAGTACAAGAGTTCGAACATGAGCTCCAAAGTCTACGTCCGAATGCGGGGCTCTCGACGCGTGCTGTTGTGGAGCTGAAGAAACCTCCTTCCCAGAACGTGCCGAATTTTTCTAGATTTTTTATTTCAGGATTCTCGAGCCCCTGGATGCCAAATACTGCCTTAGACCAAGTGCTCACGGCAAATATCGTATCAGTCCTCCCTCTATGTCGGCAGATGGTATCAGCAATGAAGGGCCAAATGCCAGTGAATATGCTCCAACCGTTGTACCCTGTACGTCGGCAGACAGTATCAACAAGGAAGGACCATGTGTTTGTGAATAACCCTATAAGTCAGCAAAGGGCATCTGCAAGTAAGGATCAAGTGCACACGACGGATCCCATACTGTTGTGGTCTGTATTTCAGAAAAGGGTGTCAGCACGTAAGTCAGGTCTAGTTGCAAGGTTTCTCAACCAAGATCATCGGCACTGAGCAGGGGGGAGGGTGAGCAAGGGATGCTCCTATTGTGAAGCCATGTTGTTCGTATTCTGGTTTTAATTTATTCAAACATCAAAGTCAGAAGGAACGATAGATTTACAAGAAAGTTAAAATGAGCATGAAACCGTGTCTGAGCGCTTCAGCGTATTACAATTGTTGAGAGGTGGTGGGACGATCTAGCAATAGAATGTATAAGATCTAAAGTGCCGAACTGAGGGGTATCATTGTCATATGCGGTGATCTGCACTTCCATGCCTCGATGTCATAGCTGCCACGATGGTCGTCCTCCTGTATGTCTGTGTGGTTGACAAAGACCTCCCTGAAGTCATAGCCGGCAATGTATCTCGCCCAAGGTAGTGGTGATGATCCAATGAAAACCCGGCCACCCCTGCTCTGTCATCGTTCCTTCCTCTCCAGGCTGGCCAGCCCATGAGTCCCAGTCCCACCCGCGCTCACGCGACTCATCTCCCGCTACCACACCACCCACGCTTGTCTGCTCGACCTCCTCGCTTCCCTCGTCTCCCCTCCCCCTCTCAAAAGATGACCCCGCACCCCGTCCCTGACCCCGATTTAGTCATTGCATTCCACGCGACGAAGGCCCAGAGCAGCGGGAGCAGCAAGCAGGATGCGGTGAAGACAGAGCGGCAGTATCGCAGGCTGATGGACGCACTGAGGTTGGCGGGATTGAAGGCGGCGAGGAGGGGCTAGGGATTGAGCCATTTGGTGGCGTTTGTGAGGTGCCCGGAGGGGGTGGTGGAGCGGCTCGTGAGGCGGGAGTGGTACGTCTTGTGTCTTTGTCCTCGTGCCTCGGTACCCCTTCTCTTAAACCTCCTTCTCCTTTCAGACAGACAAGCCGACTATTTGTCCAACCTGGTAGCGCCCCTCCCTGCCTCCGCCCCCATGCCCCCGCCTTCCCCCCCCGACCGCATCCGCCTCGTGCACACCTTCGTCGCCACGATACTATGAGATAGTGGACTCAGCATATCCCCGTGATAGGAGTGGGATCTGGCGGAGAGTATCTTGCCATTGCATGATAGGAAGTTTAATGAGACGTGGGTACGCTCGTGGATGCTGGGGAGGGTATTGAGAGCGGAGGTGCAGCTGGAGAAGATATGCGAACAGGTGAGTAAGAGATGTGGTCTTTTTGTTCGCTTTATCCCCTGTTTGTGCGCTGCTTTTTCCCCCCATTCTCCTCCCCTGTTGTGCTGCCGTTGTGCTGGTTTCCATCTTGCGCTACCTCCCCTGTTGTGTTGCCTTCCGCTCCTATTTGGCGCTGCCTTTACCCTCAGTACCCACCACGCAACGCCCATCCCAAACTGGCCTCCATCGTTCCCTTGTCGAAAGTCGTCTCGCAGCCCGAAGCGGGAAGGAGTACTGCATGGCCTTGACGTAGTGGGGTCGAAATTTGAGGAGACGGTGTGGCAGCCACAGCAAGCCGAGTTTCGAGGGCGACGATGGCGGCTGATGATGCCGTGGTTGCATCGAAACCGGCGGATGAAGAGGAGCTTGCAGAGCGCAGGAGTGACGCTGATCGAAGCGTTGAGGCATGGATGCTGGGGGTGTTGAGGAAGAAGGAAGTCGCACGTTGACAAAGCACGGAGCTGTGAGGGAAGTGGCGCGGACATAACATGTCGTACCCCCTGAAGCTAGCGGGTAGGGGGCTGATTGAGTAGCTGCGCATCTCAGCCATGGTCGCTCTCGGTATGAAAATCTGTCGGCGATCGAGGAACGCCGGCTGGTCTTGACGTTGGGGGAGGAGCTCAGATAGTAGCGGCGTCGGTTGGGCAAGTTCGAATCTGGTACTATGTCAATTGCCGAAAAGCGAAGAGCATGCCGCACACTTACCGTACCTGCAGCTCCCGGCCTCTGAATGCTGTTGAAGCTTACCGGTGCCCTGTGAAGTACTTAGCAGCCGTCATCATCGATTCACATGGACCGCCTAGTAGACGCACGAGTATCACCACGACGCGCACGGTGGGGCGGGGCAGCATACATCCATCAGAGCCAGTGCCGGTGTCCCCGATGTATCATACGCTACACACGAAACTTGCAGATTCTTGCTGCAGGGTCTTCATCCTCCCCTCGTCATCACCGAGACGCGCGCCGGTGGACCGGGGTGGCGTACGGGATGCGCGTACGCAGCCCGCCTCTGCGCGATCATGGGACGCCGTCGCGCCGTCGCTGGTCTTCGAGCGCTCGGCGAGCGGGGCGTCGCGCGCGACGTTCATGACGGCCGCGGACGACTTCTACAGTGCTGAAGGGGGGACTTTGGTGAGGGTGCGGCCGGGGCAGGGGCGTACGAGGAGGCGTATGCATACGGGGACGTGGAGGAGCCCGTGCATCAGCGTGGGTATGCATATGGGCAGGGGCAGGGGCATCTGCGGGTGAATGAAGACAATGATCATAGGCTGACGGTGACTGAGCCTGGGGGGGACAGCCAGCGGCATGATTGACGAGCGAGCGCTGTGAGCGCTGCGTCGTCTGCATGGGATGGGAGGATGGCGCTGTAGTGTCCTTTTTCTTTTCTTTTTCTGGCCCCCTTCGCGTTTTCTTGTTTGCTTCAGAGTTGACTTTTCGGCTTGGAGATGATTTAGATGCGTAAAATGTAATGTTATTTTTATACATACAGACCCTGTCACACTTCGCTCCTTCCCCTTCTTCACCTTCTTTCCTCTTACTTCGTCTGTTGATATGACTGAACTGCACGTACCCACACTCATCTGGATTCGAGGACTACCTTGCTTATTTTATTTTACTTACAATACGTACACCGGCCTTTCATTATCTATCTATTCTTACTAGACGATACTAGGTCTCCAACCATGCAATTAAGAAAAGTTCACGCCGATGCAGATGAGTGAGCATTCCCGGTTCGAAGGGCACTAGGCGGGGGAGGGGCGGATGACAGTGGCCCGGGAGCCGGAAAGAAGTTGGTGCGATCGACGAGAGGGCGTGCGCGTGAGATCTTGAGAGACGCCCACGGGCCACGATAGTGTGATAAGTAATAGTATGACTGATTGATATCTGCTCATTGTAACAAAACAACGATTATCGCTGCCATCTATCTGTGCAACAGTTGGACTACTTCGCATCCCCCAACTCACTCTCATCTTTACCTTCGCTTTCTCTTCCAGTTATTTCTTCAGGAGCTCTTGTCCTATATCGTAACCACGGACAAAATCGCTTTCAAGGCCAGATATGCCCATGTTTCCCAATGCGAGTCACTTCACTATCAATGGGGGGTCATTCAGTGATGTCTCGGGCATGAGCGGTATGAGACAGAACGCTCCATCTTGAAGTATCATACTGAATACACGAATTTTTGAAACAGGAATACAGTATCTAGCCCAGTGTATTGCTTCTGACGCAACACACGACGCGGAAAAACGTTCTCCGCAGCCCAGATGCTACCCTGGGACGCGGACGTCCATCATTAATCAGGTACTGCAGTGGACGAGCGATTCAGGTATTCTTCCAGGGCTACTATGGATTCACGGACCAGCCGGTGCTGGGAAGTCGTCGATAGCTCAAACAGTCGCGGAAGAGCTAGGAGGGAGAGGCCACCTCGGTGCAAGCTTCTTCTTTTCGCGAACGGCGCCTAGTCGAAATAATGCGGGCCTCCTCTTTCCCACCATAGCTTTCCAGCTTGCGATGTCTCTCCCGTCTTTGAAGCGCCCCATAGAAATGGCCATCGAGAATAATCCCTCGATTTTAACCAAATCGATTGATATTCAGCTCCAGAAATTGATCTTGGAGCCATGCCAGACTCAGAGAGTGATCGGTGATCATCCGCTGGGGATCGTCATAGATGGACTGGACGAATGCAGCGACGAGCCTACACAACGCACTGTCTTACGGCTTATCAATAATTTAGTGAATCAGATACAGCTTCCATTTCGCTTTATCTTCACCAGTAGACCCGAACCGCATATCCATGTCGAGTTTTCGGCTCACCATGCTTTGCCCTCCATCACTCGCATTATTGAGCTTAAACATTCAGCCGAAGTAGACAAAGAAATCCGACTGTTCCTTCAAGACGAACTCCGCCGGATACAAAGAGATCCTGAGTTCGCGTACTTGATGCAAGGCATTAAATCTCAGTGGCCGTCACCACAGGATCTTGATCACCTTGTTCGAAAAGCCTCGGGGCAATTCATCTATGCTTCGATTGTGCTGAAATATGTCTGTGACCCGGAGTATACGCCCACGAAGCAACTCGAAAATGTGCTAAAGCTTCAGGACACCCATGCTACAGCATTTTCAGAGCTCGATCAGCTATACCGCCAAATATTATCCGGGGTTCAACGGAAGGATCGGATGATGAAGATTCTCGGATTCATGCTTGTAATCCTTCGAGAAGAGCGCATGGTACTTTTACCAACATTAGTGGTAATTGAACAACTTTTGGACTTACAAGCAGGCGAGGTCTACCAAGCTCTGAAAAAACTTCACTCTATTATCCATATTCCTTCTCCTGATCTCTTCTCTTCTTGGGACTGCCCCGAGCCACACTTATTTCATGCAACGTTTGAAGATTTCCTCACCGACAAGTCACGTGCAGGGGACGATTTCTTCATTGATATCAAGCATGTTTTGCCCGACATTATCAGTAAATGCATTCATACAACTAAGGCAGCCATTCCCAAACCTAATCATGGCAAATCATCTAGTTTAAGTAAGTCGCGTCGTGTCATGAAGCACCAGTTTAAAGCTCATGCAAGTGCCAGTCGGCTGGTATTATTCGATAAAAAAATGGCTAAATCTTCGAAAAGAAAACCGCCGTATTTTCGACACAATGAATATAAGTGATCCAGTCCCTCAATGGATTTCTGATGAAAATATATTGGAAAGGTATGTCAAAGCGTCTTGTAAAAGAAAATTCCATTAATTATGAGCAACGGCAGATTCAAAAACGCAGTTAAAGCCTCAATAATTCATCTTAATCGTTCAGATCCTTTGTTGGAACCCAGTTCAGCAGATGAAGCATGCCTTGATTTTACACTGATAACTTTCGGCTTCATATTTACCGCCAATATCCAGGATGTGTTTTTCTCTCGCCATCTAGAACACAATGAAGAAAGACTAAAAATGCTGATCGATATATCCGACACAGTGAGCAACTTCTTTAACTTCAGCAAGACTTTTCTTATTATAACATAATGTAGCTTTCGAGCTATCGTCGCCTTGATAAACGACTGCAAACTATTCTTTTGCAGCATCTACTGCAGCTTATTTCTAGGACAGGAAATCCGTCGATGTACCCTTCATCTTTTATATTGAATGGCCTTGAAAAAGATCGTCTGGTAGCTGGTGGTGGTTTTGGAGACATATGGGTTGGTCACTTACACAGGACAACTGTGTGTGTCAAACAGATCAGGGTTTCCAGAGTGACTGATGTTGAAAGAATTACTACAGTGAGTTGGTCAGTCTGTCTATATGAATATTCAAGTAATTTTTCCAAATTATCATAATTAGGCAGCAATTAAAGAAGCTGTCCTCTGGAAACATCTTTCACATCCAAACATTCTGCCTTTTTATGGTATTGATACTTCCCTTGGCATACAAATATCGTTAGTATCTCCTTGGATGAAAGCAGGTAATGTTGTAGAATTCCTGAAATTCAATAATGATGCCCCTCGGTTACTTCTTGTGAGTATATCATGGATTATATTTCACATTGTGAGCTTGGTGTTGATATATGCACAGATATCAGATGTTGCACATGGATTGGCATACTTGCATGATGTTGTTAATGTTATTCATGGAGACTTGAAAGGGGTAGGTATGAAGATCTCTCAAATATTGTATTGACTAACTAACTAGATAAAGGTGAACATCCTGATCAATGCTTCTGGCAGAGCATGCATCTGTGACTTTGGACTATCTTCAGTTTCACTTTCAGAGATTCAGAAGATGATTCCAAGACCAGAGGATTTAGAAGAAACACCCTCAGATAGTAATGTGCATGGATCAATTAGATGGCTAGCTCCTGAACTATTCCACCCTGAACATGAATTTGTTATGACAAAAGAGAGGGATATATATGCATTTGGATGTGTTTGTTATGAGGTATTCCTCATTTCTTTCTGGAAATTTCAACTTCACATTGATCACTGTTGCAAGATATTCACAGGAAGAATCCCATTCTTTGAACTTCGCAATGAACCAATTGTTATAATGCAAAAATTGAAGGGAGTAATACCTACACTACCTTCCCTTGATTCTCCTCCTTTTCAAAACTGGGGTTTAACATATCATATCTTGGAGCTGATGAAAAACTGTTGGTGCAAAGATCCCACACAGCGGCCCACAATCAGTGACATTATTCAACAGCTGCATTTGGATGCCCTCATAGATACCCACCCAGAATATCAGTGGAAGTTGTTTGCTCCTCCCCAGTATCAGAACATTTATTATGATGCCCATTTTATAACCCCAGGAGCAGTTGATTATATTTTCTCCCTGGTAAGTGGCTACCCAGCTCCTTCATGTTTCCTTGCTAATATTTCATTGCAGCATATTTAGTAAAATAAAGAAAAATGTATTATTGAGTGCACATTTGAATGTAGGAAGTTCAGATTTAAACTGAGTGGTTGGAAAGTAGAGTATGCTTGTATATGTTTCATGTCACTGGAAAGGTGCAGAATGATTTCATATAGTGACACATATCATTGACAATGTCATATTGCTACTGTAGTGTAGTTATGTTAGAGGACAAGTATTTGCAAGCAACATCTGAGGTGTAATGACCAGAAAAAAGTTCACAGCTATGAGAAATTATTACTTGGCCATTGTAGTACTCATAGATATTGGAATATTGGTTAATATAAACAATTCTATTCTTATCTATGCATTCTATATTTAGCACTATGCATCTCACCTCACTATTTAGCCACTGTTATGCAGACTTTATAGTTAGCTGTTTCATATACCTCTATCTGTTATGGCAGTTAAGCCTTTGTTATAGGTTCAAAGCAAAGTCTGTTGGTTCTGGGTTCTGGGTTCAGTCTAACAGTGGTAAGACCACATGTTAGATTCTTGAGTTTGGTGTAAGACATGCTTCCTATTACAAAGGACAGCTGTCAAGTTGCTAAGTCTCTTTCTAAGAGAAGCTTAGGTTTGACGAGTCTCTAGACTAAGTCTAAGAGGTTTGAGCTGGTTCTGGGTTCAAGGGATCTGAGTATTGTTGTCACAAAGGCTATATTTGCCTAGGTCAAGCTAAAGAACAGGACCTGAGTACAGAGGTTTACTTATAGTAAA
>JASFDH010002531.1:0-10664 GCA_036937195.1 Nidularia pulvinata | reverse complement strand
GAGGACGAGGAGTCGCCATCAACAGCATCAGCTGCGAGTGGGAAAAGTGTTGCCCGTCGTGCTGCTGCTACTAAGATTATCAGTGGCAGTGGCGATGATCTCGCGTGGCACGCAACGGGGATTGCGTCCACCGCAACATCCGCTGATGTTCCCAGTGCTTCTTCTTCCTCCAAAGGACGAGTACCACCCTTATCTCAACCACCCCATCCACCACCCACTGCGCCGATGCCCTCCCTCCCCACGTCGCCCCTCACCCCGCTAGACCCACAGGCGCTACACCTCCAGATGCGCGCTGCCCGCTCGCGGAGCGCGTCGCACAAGATGGCCCTGCGCGCCCGGAGCACCAGCCCGGGGCGCGCACGAGCTGCCATGGGCAACGCGGGAGCGGAGGACGTGCCCCCCGTGCCGGGCTCTGGAACAGGCACCCCAGATACGCCAGTATTCAATAAAGCGGAGGTGAGCACTCTCACGAAGAGTGTCGGTGGGGTTGCTGCGGAGAAAAGGAATATGGGGCCGAAGGCGGCGAGTGTGGATGCGACGCCATTCGCCCCATCGAGAATTATGAAGGTCTTCGAGGCGGACGGGTCGACCGGGCTCGCGGGCCCATTCCCGGACAACAAGCACCGCTCGCCGTCCCCTGACATCGACGCCATTTTGTCGAATACCCCGAGACCTAGGCCACGGCGCAAGTCGAGCGGGGCCCAGCTGAGCTCTTCCAAGTCGCGCAGCGTGTCAAGACCGCGCTCCCGGGTGGCGTCTACGGCGAGTACGACTTCTATCGCTGGTGTACAGGGGCACGGGGCCGCCAACCTCGCAGGCATAGGCGCGAACGGGAAGCGGCGCGTGAGCGCCCCTACCACTAGCGGGGGCACGGTAGGGCAACGCCGGCAGTCCGAGGCCTCGCGCTCCTCGGCGTCCACGGGCGCGGCGGACGACGACCTCGCGTACATCGCGCGCGGGTCGTGGCGGTCCTCCTCTGCCGATGACGATGAGACGTACAGTGTTCCCCTGCGCGGGCGGCGGTTCGATTCTGGGTTCGTCGGCGGGGAGGGGTATGGGGAAGACGAGGAGTATTATGGCGAAGAAGTAGAGGAAGAGTATGATGAGAATCTGGAGAGGGAGCTAGAGGGGAATGGGAGCGGGGCGGAGAGCGATGCGTCGAGTATTGATCTGCATACGCCGTTGCCGTGAGTGTGCTGCTCCTTTTTACGTGTTTTATTTTTATTTTTGCACTTTGTTCTTTCGTTCCTGATTCTGGTCTTTATATTCCTCTTTCCGGCTCCCATACTTGTTCCCTCTCCATCCTCTCTTGAACAACGCTAATTCTTCCGCTCTTCCTCAGGGACCTTCTTCTCCGGCATGGCCTCCTCTCCCCCAACTCTAAGCTCCTTACCCAATCCCGCGCTAACACCCCGCTCGTTGGGATGGATGGGCGCCCAGGAAGCACCATGAGCATGATGTCGACAGGTGAGCTCACCTTTTCCTTTTGACCCTTCTTATGCTGACTCCCTATCCAGCTGCGTCGACAATGACCAAATCTGGCCTCCTCAAGGACGAGCGCGATACGCCCATGCGCCGCACCCGACATCGCGATGGGCGGCTATTGAAGGGCGGCATTGGCCTCACGACTGGTTTGGGGTGGAGTGATAGGTGGGTTTCGTTATCCGTTTTGCTTTCGTTCGGAATCCTTTATATGAAATGGGCGTTTCGTCTTTACCAATCACTGCGGTGTTTCGACGCCAGGCCAGGTCATCAGCATCTCGACATACACCTATTCCCTTTTCGACCCTGCCGTTAATAGTGCTGAAACTCACTATCCCTTTTCCTTTTTTATTACACAGTGAAGACGAAGACGCCCCGTCCCCGCTGACACGGCGCATATCATCGCTCGCGATATCTCGGCGCTCCTCTGCCTCCTCTATGCAATCAACTCCAGCCTCCGGCTCCCGTCCGCACCCCCTCTCCCGCTCGTACAGCAACGGTCTCCTCTCCCCTGAATTCGACAATTCCGCCTTTGAAGCAAGCTCGAGCACGACCCGGCCCGCCAGTAAGACTGGCCGCGCCTCGCTCCCGCCCACGTCTTGGCAGAAGCGGACCACGGGGTCTGGGATCCGGAGCAGCACGAGCAGTGCGGGGAGCACGCTGTCCATTGATGTGGAGCGGAGTGGCCCTACAGCGAGACGCACGTCATCTTCATCCAAACAGCCCAGGGTGGACTCTGACACGGCTGGGCACCGGCGATCGAGGGAAGACGTTGCGCTGCATACGCCATCAAGTGCGTCGACCCTGAGCATCCCATTGCCTATTACACCCTCGGATGATTCGAGTGTGTCGACTCCAGTTAGTAAGACCGGGTTGGTGGCTCTCGACAAGGATAAGTCACTCCCTCCGCTCCCTCCTTCCTCGATCCGGAAGATCCCTTCCAATATCAGCTTGAACGGTGCCAAGTCCTTCCCTCGGGCACGTACATTCTCTTCCACATCTTCAGCATCCTCCTCTGGTCTGCCAACTTCTTCGTCTACCACTACAACTGCCACCACCACTCCAGCATCTGCTACTGCGATACCCAATGTCCGACCCCTACGCCTCACCCAATCAACCACTACTCGCACAGGCGACCGTCCCGCCGTGCCCGTCCCTTCCATCTCTTCTTACAGCTCTATCCGTGCCCCCACTCTCTCCTCATCCCGCTCCTCTCCCAGCCTTTCGCCGCCAATTCCATATTCGGCTCCGCCAACAGTACCACTCTCGCCTCCCACCTCCTCTGGGATCCTCAAACCCAAACCACGTACGGGCACCGGGATGGTGTACCGCACGTCGTCTGGGAGCCTGGGGAGCAGGATGCGCGCCCCGATGCAGATGCAGCTCTCGCCGTCCCTGTCTGCGTCAACGAGCGGGATACCATCGCCCGCTACGAGGTCTGCTCCTGCTGGTGTGCCAAGAGCCATCGCGCTCTAAACCGCAATTCACATTTTTTCAGTAGATCTGACAATAGTTTCCTCATACGAAAACACATTTTATTTATGGGCGTGCTATTCATCACTTTCCTTACTTTCCCACTGATCTCTATCAACACGGTCTGTCCTTTTCATCTGTCAATACTCATACATATGCATACCCTTCATACCCACCACCCATTTAGTATGCATCGGCACCCTTGCCTTGTGTTTCGCTTTGATTTCCAATGGATTGGATTGGGACTTATCCTTCTCATAATTTCCTTGTTGTTTGTATTTTCAAATTCGCAATCGTGTGTTTATAGTTTGTTCGGCATTTCGTATACGGATGAAGCGTGCAGTGGCACATAGAGGGATTAATGTAATTGTTTTGCTTTACCCTGGCAAATCTTCAAGAGTGGAATCTATCTGGGCACAACAACAAAATATCAAGGTCAAGAAATAACTGCTGGTATAACTTGTGTATAGACTATGGATACAAGATGAAGGAGGACCGGAATGTGGGTGAATGATTTAGAGTACAAGACTCATCTGATATTATGGTATGTGCAATGGGTTGGTATCAAGCATGGTTCGGGTTGATGAAACGAGCAGTGGCTGCAATACGGAAATTAGCGGGTATCACGGTATGTCTGGATAATGAAGACGCTCTCAGTGCTTCATATTTGCATTCGAAGGTGTGCAGCAACTTACTCATAGAATTCTTGAACTCCTGCGCCATCCATTACCAAGACGTCACTCTAAATATTCAGATGGGAAGTTAATTGTCAAGACTCTCACAAGGCAGAAGTGCATCTCACATGTCGCAAAACGAAACTCATAAGAATGCCTCTGTGCTGTTTGTTAGGATCATGTTTTGCGTGGAGCCTGAAGTGCATTAATGCAGGCGAGCCTAGTGAAAGGCCAGCTACCAAGGGACCTAATCCAATTTCGTTGTCGCTATGAAACTAGGGTCCTAATTCAGCACTTGTGAAGAAAGCATAATGGAAGAACGCTTACGGCCATCCTTTGACGCTCCATATAAGCAGCACTGGATTATTGCAGGTCAGAACTGAGAGTAGATGTGCGATATCGACGATTATACCTGAGGACTTCATTGAACGTCGCTGACTTTCCAAGGGCCTGATTTATTCGATTTTGGATTAAATTTCGGGCTTTCACCACAGCACTTGGAGCCTTGTCGAATGGGACCGTGTTGGCAGTGCCTCCCACATACTGTCGCAAATCAGCTTCGTATATAACAGTGGCCAGGTTGGCTTACCTGGTATGGTTCACCGGCTGCGGTGAGAAAGCAGGTCAGCGATCCTAATGTACAAGCCACACTATTTCAACTCACAGTTTTGAGAGAAATAATGTGTAAGAAGAGGGCCTCGGCCTATCATATACCCATTAGTGGTTGCTGATATGTAACAGTTCAACACGAACATTTATGCTAAAGAATGCAAGGTACGAGAAATTAGCAAATGAATTTATTAAAAGCATATTGCAGGGCTCACAGCTCGCAGGGGCCAACGACGGAAAGCCAGTTCTCCAGACGTGGCTTGTTCTTGGTATTCCCGGAAAATATTATCAGCTTCGGTCTTTCCTACAGGAGAGCCTGATTGGATGTGATGTATATAGCCTCTGTAGATAATAACAAGGATTAATGGAGTGCGAAGGAAAACATGGCGAAACTGCACACCGTCCATAGGGTAAGACAAAAGTTTGGCATTGCCCGACTCCTTTCTCATGCGAATAAGTGACGAGCGGCAGTTGATGGATCTCTACAATTACGTGACTCAGTCAACATATATGTGGGCTGTATAATGCCTGGGGGCTTTCTTACTAGACGATGTTACAATGAGATGATCGCGAAACGCAACGGGCACGGTTACACGCCAAAATTCTTTCGCCAGACGTATTTTCCCAGGGACTTTATACGTCGCCTAGAGTCTCCATGAGTATCACCAGTAGATAAAAAGACAACGATCGCCGCACTTGACAATGCATACATTCCCAGTGCATCCATTTGAACCTGAGTATCAGGGCTTGGTTGTTCAAAGCAAACTCTTTTAAACATACGGCATAGTAGACGAACCTGCATGATAGTCGTCCACATTTCTTGCAATGCCAACCTCTACTAAAAGCGTAGTTAGTGGTAATACCATCGCTGTTCTCAGGCACTGGGAGGGAAGGCAGCAGCTCGTAGCCAATTGGAAGAGGTACGGGCGGAGGCAACTGCAGAAATTTTGGATTGTAATCAAGTTTGTCCGGGAGCTGCTGGCCGTCGGGTGCCGTCCAGAAGAGAATGCAAGTGGGGTTTAGACACGCCCAACTTTGAAGATATACTTGCGGTGACTGATGGTGACATTGGGGACATATCTCACAGATCTCGCGCGGCAGCGTTGGCCTGGGAAAAGTTAGTCTATCGCAATTTGTTTTAAAAGGGGCACACTGACAATAGATCTTCGAGGTCATACTCTTCAACCTTTACTGAAATTCGGAACCATCCAATCAGTGCAAAAGCTTTCAGAACATGTTTTTGTTGCTCACTGGGAAGGAATCCTGTCACAGATCTTGACATTGGCTCCGAAGAACGGACTCCATAAGAAAACCTAATTCTTCCATTGATTGCTAACAATATTTTAATCATTATTAACATGAAATAAGCGGCAGTAATTTCCGTACCACCATCATCTTTTGGAATCCACCAAGGATCTCCCTGGGTCAGACAAAGGTATAAGTTTGCATGATTCGAGATTTGTTTTGCTAGTAAATACCTGGCCTTCGCACCACTGAAATGCGAACTTGTACCGTACAACCCTTCCTCGCTCATTATTTGCAGGTTGAAATTCCGCTGAAATGAACGATGAAAATCAGCTACCTAGCAGGCATAATCGGAGATAATTATGTACCCCATGCACGCGCAATTGTATAGAAGCCAAGGACCGCATATGTTATGCCTTTGGCTCCAAGATCATACGGAAAGAGCGTATATTTGTCGTCTATGATAAGCACGACTGGACGGCGTTCTCGATAATTGGTTAGAAGTGCCCGAACAGATTTGTCATGTGCAAGCTGATCCTCCGCTTGCTGGGTCGATGATTCCCCTTGGCATCTGTGGATGCTTTCTGCTCTTCCTCCTCTGTAGTTTGTCAGAAAGAGTTTGATGCATGTATCGAGCGGAGATACTTACCCATGAGATATAATCAATCTACCACCATCGTCGAACCTATCGCGCCTGCGAAAATAGATGAATTCCGAAACGAAAAACAAAATAAACAGTAAGACTCTTACCTAGCAGAGAAAGCACTCAACAGGTATCCCTTCACAACATTACGTGAGAAATACACGCCGCCTTGATAGCTCCTAAACCAATCGAAGGACTCGCAAACCTCTTGGCGAGACTGGGAGAAACGAGTAAACCGATGAGGAAATATGCAGAATGGAAGTACGCACTTGCGCCCATATCGGCGGATACAAGGGCAAAGGCTCCTTGCAAGCGGGTATCCCAATATCTGGCAATTCTAATTCTGAATCGAGAAGTCTCAAGACCTCTTCGTCTTCATCGATTTCCGGTGGGTCATCATAAGAAGTTGTTAAATCAGAAAGCCAATTGCGCGAAAACTCTTCATCTTTCAGCGGCACTCCAGGGAAGCTTATAGGGTGAACAGGAAAGTATGGAACCACTGGCTGCGGAATATACCGACTTGGTGCCGGAATAGAAGGCCTTAATCCCGACGAAGTGACTGGAGCAACTGAAAGATTCGCAGTTCGTGGGGCGCCTTGGAGTATGAGATGCGGCTCTTGGATTACTCCAACGGACACAGGAAGTTCAGCCTCTGGTAAAGGGTCTACAAATGGAAGGCAAGAGGGCTTTACATCTTCTGTGGCAGAAATAGCCGTCGAAATCGTCAGGGGCTGATCGGCTGAGTTATTGAGGGGTTTGTTTCTCTGCGAAGACTTCAGAGCCTTCAGGAAGTCCGGTCCGCGATTCCTCTTGCGTCCCTTGGGCTTTCCACCAGACGCGCCGACATCTCCAAGAGAAAGTTCTGGGTCCGTTCGTTGGCGTTTCGACGGCGAGGATTCAATTTCGATCGACTCTTGCTTCATCTCGGGAATTGGGTGCGTTTCGTCTGCGATAGCGCCACGTTTCGAGCGCTTGGAGGATCTTTTGCTCGCAGACCTTTTGAGGGCGTTCGGCGATGCGGGGACATAAGATCGTGGGAGCGCGTGTGCTGAAGCCCGCCCTCCTGTGGGAGACTCTCCAGACATGGACGGGGTGACAGGATCAGATGCATTCGTAGCATTGTCGGCAGAAGTCTGAGCATGGTCGATCGAGGTTGGTGCATTCGCTTTGCGAATCTTGTTTTTCCTCGCATGTCCTGCAAGCGTAGCAGCTTTGGGAGGATAAGTCCAAAATTCAGGTTTCAGAAGAGACGAATCCCCAGCGAATTACCTTTGAGTTGAATATTCTGGGAACTCTGTCCGACTTCATCCGACAATTCCAGGTATAGAGCTGGCGGGGCGTCCACAACTGCACCCGATGGCAAAACTTCTTCTTTCGGTCTAACGGATATACTACCTGGTCCCGAGTCAGAGTCCTGCATACGTTTCGTCTTCCTAGAACGAGAGCGACCCAGATCATTCTTCTTACTGGCTCTGTGTTCAGGATTGACGCGAGGACCTGGAATGAAATAATGACAGTTTCTAATTTTTCGCTCTTCGTTCAAAAATGTGAGCGCTTGTTTCTCTTCTTGAGACAGTTTCCAATAAAATTCCACGAATATCTTGGTTGTTGTTTTATTGGTTACGAGCCTTTTACTTGCGCTTTCTCCAGCTGGACCTGCGAAAGCCATCCGCAGCCATTCTTGGACTACTTTGCGCTGATGTGTGCAGGAATATGGTTAACATAAGGTATAGATATAGTGAACTTACTTACTCACCCATCCGTCGGATTGCTTGAGTTCACTGCAAATTGCGCTCGTCACCTGTGCATTCGTATTGCGACCTCTTGGATCCTGCAGTTTCCGAGCAGCAAAATGGCTAAGAAAAGGCTCATCCTCAAGGAGACTTTTATCATTCCACTCAGTGGGGATTCTCATTCAGATCTGAGTAACTTATCGCGAGAGGGTAAAAGAGCTGTAAGTAGCAGCAGAATGGTTGACGTTAGGGTTATAGTCGTGGATGGTTGCAAGTTGAATTTTGAACTTCGACATCTGGAAGAGGCCCGGAACTTTCAAAGTTATTTACATAAATCGCGTCCCTGACTTTACATCACGTGGTCTCTAGATATATTACAGGGAAAAGTTCGTTGCCAATGCACATCGCCGGCTTGGTGAGTTGAGCAGCTCATCCCACAGCGATGACGAGCACTGGACGCGTTGTCTTCTAGGGGAAAGCACTGCTGTTCCAAATAATGCAAAAATAGCCACAATCTAAGGTGTACATGCAATTATTTTGCAAGGGCGCTCTGAAGGGCCTCATAAACGTCTGCCTCAATACGAGCCTCCATCTTTTCCTCCTCCGAACCGTTCCCTGCTGCTGCCTTTGATGCCTCTTGCAGGTTTGCTCGAACAGCCTTTAGAAAGAAACAGTTTCAGATAGGAATATGATGGCTCATTGAAGCAGCTTGCCTCGAGAGAAAAATCCTCCAAGGGGGCAGCCTCTACGACGTTGATGGTGACCTTGTTGTTCGGGTGCACGGTGGCAAATCCACCAGAAACTGTAGCGAAAATCAAGAGATCATTCACTGACGAAAAACACGTCTACTCACCGAAGAACTTCTGCGAGCCAGAGCCCTCGAGAATCTCGACAAGGCCAGGGCGGAGGGGCTCAATGGACGGAACGTGATTCGAGAGGATACCCATATCTCCCGACTCGGCGGGGATGTTCACCTGGACAACATCCTGGGAGTTGTAAAGTGCCTAGAATTCGGATGAGTACGCCGCCAGCGTCGACGACACGGTGCACACACCTTGTGGGGCAGAACGAAGGAGAGCTTGAGTTTGTCGTTGACCTCAGCGTATCCACGCCTTGCGAGGGTGAAGCTGCCAGTGGCCCTTCGTGCAGTAGAGGAGAGCAGTCGCAGGGAGGACATTTTGTTCGGTGGTGACAAGCGTTCCGTGTGTTTACGGATTTACTCACTCGGCTAATCCCGGCGGCTTTTAGCTTACCTCGAGTTCATCTCCGATGATACCTCCTTTTCTCATCCATATGTAATTCTTGAATAGTTCTAACGCAGCCTCCGAATTCACCATTTTTACTTCCCTACGCTCATTTGCATTCTTCTACAATAAATACAAGATTTCATCACGGCTACATGAGACGGTGAGCATAATTGAAATCGATAATTATATACTATCTAGTACGCGATAATGCAGTCCTTATTGTTCTAATCCAATGGAACCCTGGTCTTCGCTACTGCCTGTATAATCCTTAGGAAGGAGATCTGGAACTCTACGCACACCGCGTTCACTGGTGAAGAGTCATCAGAACATGTGCCTACTGCGAGAAGGTGGAACTCACATCTCATCCACGGCCAATAATAGGTCATAGTTTATTTCCTGTGACACAACTGAGTCGTGCTTGTACGCAGGATGTGAGCGCACAAAATTGCGTATCCACGTCGCAGGGGTGGACAGCTCGCCTATATCGAAGTATTGAGAAATCCGTTATCTCCGCGCATAGAAAACACGCCTCACCAGTCGACCGCATCCTGACCAACTCCAAGTACTTCTTGATCTTAGCTAAATCTTCCAGCTCAATATCTAGGGTATCTAGATAATCATGCACCAGCCGCAGCAAGCCAGGGAAATGGATGTCCTAATGGCATGTCGATCGGTGAGACAGGCCCTTCAAACATGGGGACAAAACTAACCTTTCCATTCATGATCTCATTCATGGACATTTCTTCATACTCGTCCTCGACCGGGTGATTGTTCTCAAACCCGTCCTCCGGTAGAGGTGGAGGTGGGAAGCAGTTACGCATCGTCTTGTCCTTCTTCCGAGGAGCCCCGTCCACCGGTGAGCTGCAGCCAGATGACGAAGTAGCACTTGAAGCACCACTACGAGTGACAGGATATATGTTTTTTCTGAAGTAGAACTTTCCGGACATTGCTGCATTCCTTTGCTGTGCTCTTCCCATATTTTCATCAACCTATTTCGACTTAGCTCCAGGAAGAATCATGAGCGACCAGCAAAGACTTACTTTGGATATGGGAATATAGAAATTGAGGTTGAAACTGAGAATGGCTCGTGACAGAAGGACCACGAATACGGCAAAAGCAGCATTCTCGAAATCCGTCATTTGCACCTCCATGCTGCGGAATTCGACCCGCCAGCCGATGGGCGAGTTCGGTGGTGGTGGCTTGAAGCGTAAGGTTTGCCAATTTGTTGACTGAAGGTTCTGGAAGGGAATAGATCGAATTAAATGAATGAAATATATAAAATTCGCAGGCAAATTACCTCAAAGTGATCGCTACTTGTGGTATCGTCTTGATCTATGGTTTCCGAAAAGATGACGAGGGGGTCTCGGATGAAGAGATGTGCAATGTGTTTAGACAATAAATCGTCCATGCCTGTCAGTAAGAACGCGGTAAGTATACCTGGCCATCACAAATCCAGGAGAAATCTCACCATGATCCCTCAGGCGGTTATAAATGGCCTCATCGAACGGCATATAACTGTCGTTATACTCCGGCCGATTCGTCCAATCCGTTGACAAGT
>JASFDH010002530.1:0-10664 GCA_036937195.1 Nidularia pulvinata | reverse complement strand
GCGCCCGATCCCATTCCCTCCACAAATCTCCACTGGATACCACTTGGATCCCTCGTGTCTCCTTACTCCCCTCCCAAATGGTCAACGGTGACCGTGGATGCCGCTTCTAGACTCACCCCAAAACACTCCGTTGCCTTGCGGCTTCTGGTCCGTCTATTAGTTGGAACTATGGAGTTTCCTGCAATCGTCCTCGATCCTTCAGAATCCTCGTTACCCACAAATGATTCAAAACATACTCATGGTGGCTTTGAGAAAGGCATCCCCCCTTCGACTCCCTCAATGGACCCACGGACATTAAAGCTATGGGGCCTCTCCTTAGGCATGATGCTGGACCTCATGTCATACATGATCCATCCCGCACAACCCGCAAATCCACATGCAGAAAATGGTTCAACGTCTCCGCTATCACCCGTAATGCAGCTTCCATACCAGAGCGCGGGACAGGACTTCCGAGTCGATTACGTCGCTCCTAGTCTTGCAAGTGTGTTTCCAAGGTTCTCATACCCTGATGTGAACTTCTGGATTTGGTGAGTCCGTTATCTCTGAACACCTGGATTATCCTGATGTTACTTGATACAGGGTGTTTGGAAAACGTTATCGAGAGGTAGTACGCGGCTGGGAAGCCAGTGTTCGTGCAGGAGCCACCAGTGATAGACGGTGCGCATCCTCTCTATTCGTGTCGCGGCTCCGCTCTGACCTGGTACCATTTGCTATAGGATAAACTGGTCCGGGTCCGCTCTAAACAATTTCTATGCCGCCATTCGCAAGGCGCTCGTCGTCGTAATTGTCGCCCGAGCCCTGGGTATTATTTTTGGCCTCGGTTTCGCTCTCTGGTGGATTTTCGGGCAATAGATTGTCCTCGGGGATCGTCATAACGCCTACGTTTTATCTTTAGGGACTTTGGATAGCTCAAAGGGAGAGTGGCTGTAGATCATACTTACAGATCGAATCTACAGCTTAGTTATGGGACATTATGGGTGGCGTTGCACTCACTGGCATGCACTGAATGATACTACGAATTCACAATTTCAGATCCCAGTAGATTTTCTGGCAGATACTAAGGAGTAATCATCGAACAACTGATATATCGGCACGGTCGCAGTTGCTGAATCGCCTGCGTTGATGGGAAGAAAGGAATCAAATGACTGGAGGTCCTTTTGTACATGCGCAATGATCATCTAGTACTTTTAAGGCAGTCATGATCATGATTAATCACTGGATGTACTTTCTAAGGGTTGGGCTTGGCTGGAACGAGTTAAGCAGCTGTAGATGGATCTTCTTCGGCAGCCTTCCTTCCAAACGTCTTTCTTACATTCGACAATCACGGCACGCTACGAGCCTTCAATTTCAAATGTCAAAGTTTCATACGTTCCTCAGCGTCAGCAGCGCTCTTCAAGCTTCAGAACCAAACCTCATGGATGTTAAAGGCTTATAACTTTCAATCGTAACAACTCCAAACAATCGGTATACATGAACTCCAGATTGACTCTCTGAATCTAGATTCCAGAGTAAGTAAATAAGTACAGGTAAAGTAGACGTCTAGATACATCTCGTGATTAGACTTGAAACGATTTGTGGCGTCAGGAAAGCCTTGAAAGCTCTAACTAATAGTATCCTGGACCCGACTCCGGGAGTTGTTTCAAAGCGATGGTGGATCGCAGACTGATACCTTCCGTATGGTTTCTGAATGTCAGATGAAGCCCGATATTTCCGAGGAGACATCTGGTAGTATTTCAAGCTGTCCCCGAGGGGGACGAAAGCGTCGAACCGGAGACATCCTGTAAGCATCGAGTACGAATGGCATCAATAGCGACAGGCAAAGTATAAGACAAATAATCAGAAGGAGAAAGATGAAAGATGACGAACCCCAATGAGAGCACCCCGAATCTCGTTCATTTGCTGATCAACCTCCCTTGTTGTTTGATCCATCTCCCTCCCAATCTCCCTCATTTTTTGTTTCTCTTCATATATTTGTTGCTTCGGACGTTTGGTCGCTTGAACTTCCTGCTCTTATCTCTCAAAGATTTAACGGAATGGATCTTCTAATACAGAATCGGGATTTTTGTTGTAAAGCACATACACCGCTGTAGAATGCGTAAGAATCAACAAAAAGTCAAACATATAGCAGTACTCACAAGATAAAGGCATTATGGCTGCCTCAATGCCGTCATCAAGGGATGTACTCGATTTTACAAGAGTATTAGCTCTTGTTGGTAAGAGGGTGTCTTAGGATGGATTCACGCTCCCGGTCCGTTGGACATTATATGTCTGTCGCTTCCTGGTCTCAAACCGAAACTGCTCATATCCGAGACTGACGCTGCATAGTAACTCCTTCATCTTCTGCATTTCCCAGATACCTGCAATGCAAAGAATTCTATGCAAGTCCATTAATTATGTCATTGAGTACATTGGCTTCGTACTACCTGCCCATTCGCCTATTCTTGGACGCTTCTTACAAAGGCAGACCACAGACCTCGCAGTCCGAGCCACTGTGCGCATTCTCGACCGTACAATGAGGGCATATCCTAATGCCACTTGAACCTTCGCCACCGCCACCACGCGCTGCTTCCTCCGCTGCTATCTGGTCGAAAACTTCTTGCGGGATATCTTCGTCCATTCTTGTTGACGAACTTGGAGCAGATGAAGATGGCCGCGCAGCTATTTTAGAAAATACTAAGTACAGAAGCACAGCAAATAGATAATAATACTCACGAGCACTCTCCCTAGTGAACGTCATTAAAGTCTGCCAACTCTCTGTCGCAAGTAGAGGGTCGAGTAGGGACCCATCTTCTGCAATCTTAGGTGATGATACAACTCGAATCAATAACTTCATATCCTCCTATAATCATGCATCATTAGCTATTCCACAATCTATATATAAGCACGGCTGACATTTGAAATTAGCTGCGTCGTCCCAAGGAATGCCACGAGATGCCAATCGCTCAAGTAACGAGCTAGCTCTGTCTTCTTATAAGACTGCTCTCCCGGGAAAAGCGAAGGTGCGTCGAGCTTCATCAGGGTTCCCATTACTTGTTCTAAGTTCTGCTCCTCCAAACCTTGCCTATTCTCGATGCTAAATTCCGTGGCTAGGAAGATGGGTGAAGGATTCTGGGGGAATCCATGTGTAACCTATATTAGAAAATATGAAAATTGTTATCAATAGGTTGCACTTCAAAAGCTAGAGAGCCTGCTTACATTGACCAAAAGATATTCCACCGGAAAACATGGCTTAGCGCTCTTCTTAACCTCCAACCCATATTCATTCTTGAAGGAGAAGAACACGTCCGGCACGTATCTTGCTGACTCTTGGGTTCGATCTTCCTCTTTCACCCTCACAATTCCAGGGTCAACACTGGCCTCAATCATGTCAGCTTCAACCATGGCCACAGCTTGTTCCGACACTTGGTATGCAGAAATGTCCACTTGTCCATCCTCTGTCGCCGTTAGCACAGCTGTCACAAGTCGTGAAGAGAACTGTCCAGTTGGAGAAGACTTTGTTGCCGTCGGATTGTTCTTCTGCATCGTAGCGGCGAAGATGGCCTCCAACGACGAGAGGAAAAAAGATTGGGGATGTCGCTTGTACACATTCTTCGTCCTGTCTTCTTCAGTTGGGTTTAAGTCGGTGAAAATATAGCCCACTATGGTCAAAGGAGTTGCCGCCGACGCCGCGAGCTCGCGGATGCGCGTCTCATCCTCCCATGGCAGACCCAAGACGAGCCCGTCAAGTTCTCCTTGCTGAGGAGGCTCATATATAGCTTCCACAACCGCTTTGATCCCCATCGGGACCTTGTCGTACGGTGCATAGTGTCCAATCAGCCAGCCAAAACGCTGTAGACCTGTCTTGCGCCAAGCCTGAAGAAAGCGATCGATGACGTCCGTGGATGCGATCTCTAAATGATCCACCATTCGAAACGACTGAGACTGCAGAGTAATGGCAGAAGGCTGACACGATGTACAAATACTAGCTGGCCATGGTGGATGTGCACCGGTAGGACAAGGGGTTTTCACTTTGTATGAGAGAGGTGTCAGAGGTGGCAATGATGCAGCCGCAGAGATGGAAGACTTCGGTGTGATCTTCCGCAAGTAGGCATGATAGGACAAGTACTTGATATTGTGCTCCTTGTGGTATGCGGCATCATACGGCTCAAGGGGCATGCAATAATCACACATTCCTTTGGCACCGTGTTTGCAAAACTGTGCATCGCGACTACGAGGTACCATTCCTGACTGGGAGCGCCAATATTCGTCCACAGGATCCTCCTTCACTAGTTCCCAAGGCCTTTTTGCGACATCTGCGCCGGTAGCCGAGCTGGGTTTGGTAGTCGAAGTAGATGGTATGGCGTCATTACTCAAGGAAGAGCCTTGCTTAGACTTATATCCAACGAAAACGAGATCTCCATGACTAGATCCGGCTTAAAATTGCATTGTAGAAAGGGAAGGATGTCGCCACACTCACCTGAGCCCTAAATTCTTCAAATTTCTACCTCTCAGATTCGAGACGTTTGTTTCATTTCCGCGAGGTTGGTTTGAGATGGTCACGGTAGAAGGATCTGCGTCTGGAGAAGTTTCAAGGATCTAGGCAAAAGAATGTTAAAATCGATTCTTTTCAACACGGATGAAGCGTGCCATACCTTGGACACTAGCTCGGAAATGTCGCTTGTGGGAGCGAAGTCGAAACGAAAGTTTCCGTCCTTGGATCGAATTCTGATTAACTTGAGCAGTTTCAGTCAATGTAAACTTCAAATACGGCGAAATATGCTACCATTCTGTAAGGTATTACGATGGATATAGTGGCAAGATGTAAGATGTAAGAGACAATAATCGCCAAACGCGTATGCTGCTGATCCAGGACGCGTAATTGCTGACTAAGTGATAGTACCATGTGACTGAATGGCTCTGAGTGACCGGTTAGTGACCGGTCCTTAATAGCCGGTCTCCGACTCCGGCATGACAGTGACATCGAATGTCATCAACACTACGGCCCTACGAACACCTTGCATGTTCTGATGAATCAATGAATTAGAATAAATAAATTTAAACCTTTTTGCCTTCTTTATGGCTAGGTATTAGCAGCATTTGAGCCCACATTGCGTTCACAGTCATCATGCCGGCACATTAGACCGCCGTGATTCACTCTCCGTAGACCGGAGATAACGGCAGTCACCTTCATTGAATTACACTTTAGACGTGACATATAGGTGAGCCTTTGAACGCGCTCCAACTGCTCACCATGACTCCCTACCCTGCAGGGGAATTGATAAAATGTCTTGTTCGTATGCAGGCAATACCGAGGAAACATACTAGGCGATTACATCTTGCTGAAATAGGTGATACACGATTCGAGAAGATGTGTTGCGTATTTCCGGCTCGAACTGTCGCAATCTTGTGTACCGATGGCGAATCACCACTCTTACCTGCCATATGTCTCCCTGGATCCTCAAGCGCGCTTTTGTATATCTGGTTTAACATCTCTTTGTGGTTATGCTTCCTTTCAAAAGGGAGCTAGATGATGGTCTTTCTTTGATTGACACCCCTCCCGAAATCCAAGAGCAATTGGCCCATTGGGAACATCTGGTTTTCTCATTTGACATGGACGGCGATTCCCTCAACACATCTGGTGAGCGGCGCTCTCGCCACCAACAGCGGTCACGTTCTGCCTCTGCCTCTGCAACGCTCCAACCCGGGAACACAAGCGGGGTAAGTGAGTACCCATTTATTTAAGGCTCGTACTGTCGGCTCGGCGAATTGAAACTTAACACAGCCAGGTATCCAGGATGCCGCCCTGCTCGCGCGATTTGCTGCTGCTGCCGGTTCAGGAATGGACCTTGATCAGTCATACTCGCCCCTAATGTCCCCGGGACAATATCCATCTATGGGTCCTGCTCCTGGTTTTTATGGCAACTTCTTACACGATAACGGCATGGCAGCCCCACAACTACCCCCTCTTTCTTCACTGGACTTTCCATGGTCGCACCTACCACCCCATCAACAAGCAGGACCCAGCCACTACGATCCGCGACATGGCGCGTCCAGTTCTGCTATACCGCCCATGACATACGGCGAAACGGATTACGGCGTTCTTCCCGCCTCGAACCAACCCAGCTCTAGACGTAATAATCCAGGAGGATCGTCGCATCCGCCTCCACCTCCACCTCCAGCTGTTGCCGCAAGTTCCCCAGACAGTGATCCAACAGATGCAGACCAGCTTGCAATTTCAGATGAGAAACGTCGAAGGAATACGGCTGCTTCAGGTGAGCTGCCTTGATATCTCCGTGCGAAGTTGATGATAATCACCAGATATACCACAGCCCGTTTTCGAATTAAGAAAAAACAGAAGACGATAAATCTAGAGCGGTCGGTATCAGATTTAACTGGCCGTGCGGAGGAGCTGGAGCGAGAGGTGGCTGATTTAAGGCGAGAGAATGGGTGGCTGAAGGAGATCGTCATGCTAAAAGGCACGCAATTCGCTGCAAGTAACATGTCGTCGAGCCGCTTTGCGCTTTCTCAAGCAGCGTTCGCTGCCACGGGTGGCCCACCAGTAGCATCATCAAGCAACCTAGGAGCCGCAGGCAGCAGTATTTCAGCCTCAGATGCCGCGTCAGATGGGTCGTCCTCGGAAGACCATGAGAATGACGAAAAGCGCAAGAAGAAGAAGACCAAATCGGCGTCGAAAAGGAAATAGTGAACAGTGACCCCTAGATCGATGATTATCGAGAAAATGTCCGAATGTCTCTCACTTCTACTCTGGTCATGGTTGTATCGATGGTTGATTGCTGGTGCTCTTTGATAGACATGTACGTTGGCCGGGGGACTGAGTGTAGTTAATGGTCTTCCAGGAAGGGCTAATCGTTATTTGTATCCACCTGAGGAAACCGTGTGTCGACCATCGATTTATTCTCTGCGATGGTTAGTATATAGAATATTGTGATCTAGGAAACGTAACTTGGCTAGAGGGCAGAATACTCAAAAGATATTATTCTTATAGAATCTTTGACATACTTTCAAAATTTACTCAGAAGAAGCCGTAGTTATTCCAGACAGCAGATTTATTCCAGAGACCAAAGTCGTCTTCGCTTAGGACGAGCGAAAGTGCAGGACTAAGCAAGAGCCTTGCAAGAGCCCAATAAGAACCACCTTCAAATTCGAAACGATCAACCCGACGTTGCTGATTATGTAATGTATCAATTCTCGCGAGCGGTGACCAGAAGACGTTTTTACTTAAGAGTTGAACTCATTCTCATTCGACATCATGTCGTTTGGCCGGCCACCCTCCATAAACGTTGGTTTCAAACCAACCGCTCCAGATCGTGGATCATTTCCTCTTGATCACTATGGTGAGCGATATTCATAATAACATCTAACCCATATTCATTGTGGATCCAGGGGAGTGCAAAGAGAAGATGACGATGTACATGAGCTGTCTCAAGAATAATTCGAGCACCTCCACTCCTTGCAGAGCATTGAGCAAGGATTATCTAGACTGCCGCATGAATAAGTACGTGTGCGAGTTCATTCCGCGACTTATTGCTAAGAAGGCGGCTTGTTCAGAGGCCTCATGGAACGGGATGAATGGAAGAATTTGGGTCTGGCAAATTTGGCCGGAAAGGACAAGGTCGCTGCGAAGAGTACCGGCGATGAACCCACGAAAGCAGAATCGACGAAGACAGAATAATGAGTGCACCTCTCTTCCTTCCTGTACAACAAGGCCATCAAATCGAATCGAGGTTTTCTATAAGAATGGGTGAGTTTCTGCCCAACGATTCACCTGCGAGAATAGTGCCGGGACGGGTTAGGGAGTTAGTACTGAACATGTGTTCCATTTTTTATATACCACTCAGCTCTTTCAGGATTTCTTGCGATTCGACATTCCCAGAAGAAACCACTGACTTTGTACTCGGTGGATGCACGGCACTCCCATATTTCTCGAATCTCTTTCGGCCTTGTAGGATTCAGTCCGATATCGAGAAAATTTGGTTTTAACATCCATTGCCATACATCCAGGTATGTATGATGATGCAGCGGCTATGTAGTCAGGTTTATTTGAATAAATCTGAACTGGTTTCCATACCGTTAGAATACTTATGTACGTCTATAATGAAGGCCCCGGTAGGCAAATGCTGGCGGCGGAAAGCAAGCTCTTAGACTGGGTACTTTCCATAACTATCTCATCGCATTATCTATGTCCCCGTCCTTTCGACAATGATATGTATAAGGACTTTTGAGAATCGGCTGCTTTTGCGTATGTTAAGGATTAGCACGTTCGTACTAGTGATGCACGCAGGAGAAAGACAACGGGGCCATCATCCGCGCCTTTTGCGAGAACTACGCGGGACCGCGCTTCGTTTAGTGTATAGGCTGCTCCCAAGAGCTACCAAGCCAAAGATCAGATATTTGCACGACGTCGTTAACGACACGTTTCTTGATTCTCTCAGCCCATCTGTTATCGAGCAAGTCCTTTCCACCAATTTATACCAAAGCTGCCCGAATCTTCCAGGCATTGCTCACCAATTGGACCTTGAATAGCGTTGAACGTTCGTCCCCGACCCACCTCCTGCTCAATGTGCTGCACATGGAGTACTAGCAAGACCTGCGTCGTGTGTTATATACGGTCGTGCGACACATTTGGGGGCACATGCTTTAAAAGAGAAGATAAGTGAAAGGGAAGCGCGTCGGACCACGTCTGTTTCACCGCTCACGGCCCCCAGACCCTCCTCGACTCGCACATAGGAATCTTCGCTCGATAAGATGAAATCCATGCTTGCATCTATCATTCTCGCCCAGGCGGGTTTCTCTTTTGCCGCACCTCTTCAGACGCCTTTGTACTCGAAGTATTTCGACGTGCAAGTGAATTTATTCCCAGTTAGTTGTGAGGTCCACGTATTGATTACTTTATGCGCAACAGGGTCACCGCGGAGGTAGAGGAGGAACCATTGAGAACAGTCTTCCCAGCTTTGCTTGGTACATCGAGTTCCTTGGAATACATCTGGTACTACGCCACTAACCAACAATATCAGGGGGCTTATCGACGGAGTTACTACCCTAGAACTCGATAATGGTGTTACCAAGGTAATTCATAGCTATGTTAATTGTACGACTTATTATGTTGAATATTATGTTGACTATTTCGCAGGATGGTGTTGTTGTCGTATGGCACGATGAACAGATTCTTGCTACGAAGTGCGTTGATACCCAGCCTGCCGTAAGTACTATATCCGTATTTTTACGAATTAAACGTGAAACTAACTGCCTATAACTTGCAGTTCAAGAACGATCCCGACTTCCCTTACGTCGGGAAGTACATTGCCAACCTTACATTGGCGCAGGTCAAAACCCTTGACTGCGGTTCGCAGCGTCTTGCGGATTACCGTAAGCTCTATTGTCACTTTTGCCATTTTCGAATCTAATTGACTGCTTAGCCTTGCAATTAACGTACCCTGACACGAAGATTTCGACTCTTCGCGAGTTATTTGCCTTTGCCAGCTGCGCCGATCCCGACCACAAGGTCCTCTGGAATATCGAATCCAAAATCAACCCTCAGTACCCCAATACCACGCTCGGCGTGAATGACTTTGTTGAAAAGCAGTATACTGAATTTATCAAGAGCGGCTATAGTCTTTCTCAGATTACTGTGAGTCTATGGTATATCCCAACCGATCAGTGTTAATCACAATTCGCAGTTCCAAAGTTTCGACTGGCGCACTCTTGTCGCAATGAAAGCAAAGGATTCCAAGGTCATCACCTCCGCCTTGGCAGAATAGTGAACCTCGTTTTCTGCAATGAGGCTGAGCGCAAGCTAACATTCTTTCAATGCGCAGCCGCACTATTGTCACTGCCGATAACAGCACGTCTGTATGGCTCGCCGGTCTGCGCGTGCAGGATTTCCCTGGAGCTACTCTTGGGGAACAGATTGCAAATGTGGCCAAGAAGATTAACGCCGATATTCTTTCTCCGGCTGCAATCTCCTCCCTGAGCAAAGCCATCGACCCGACTCTGGATGGATATGTCGCATTCACCACCAAGGAGATGATCGCACAGGCGCATAAGCAAGGGATGACTGTCTGGCCCTGGACAGTAAGCAAATAATTACGTATTTCTGAGTAATTTGTTTAACAGCATTTCGACTAGGTTAACCGCATGAACATCGTTGACCAGCTTCTGGAGTGGGGTGTTGACGGTATTATCACGGATTACCCCCATCAGATGCGCAACTTCGTGGAGCACACTGGACGCAAGGTTGCGCCTCAGTTCTCGCGGACGAAGGTTCTCCAGTGCTTGGACGAGCACCTGAAGAAGCAGCAGCAGAGTAGAATAGACTTTAAAGCGCAATAAATACTGCATCCGCACAGGATAAATAATCGTAGTACCGGATAATAATCACCAAATTCATTGGAATGCACGAATAGTAAAAACAAAATAATGAAGTTGAAACTGAAGCTTTGAATGGATTCATGAGTCGAAGTAACGAACGTTGAAGTTTGTCAAGGTCCTGAGTTGGTAAAGCCAGGTGTGCTATACGCTGACCGGGACGGAACGGAAAAGCCGGCTTTATTTGGTCGCAAACTCCGCTGGGTGTCGCCAACGAGTGGCGAAGCTCAAGCTCAGCGTTGCTTGTCATTCTCCTCAACCATGGCCTCCTTCCAAGCCGTGAAAAAAGCGGTTACCCT
>JASFDH010002529.1:0-10675 GCA_036937195.1 Nidularia pulvinata | reverse complement strand
GTTGGACTCTTGAGATTGACTTCTGCATAGTTACACGCTGTAGCACGATGTCTCTGTTCTTACCACAGTTGTGAAATGATATCCGATTCCATATGGATGTTCGTGGTGTTCGCTATCGATGATTTTAAAGTATCCAAAGTTGACATCGTCATTACTAATGGAATAGAAAATGCTTCCATCAATAATGACTCTGATGTCCGCTTCTGACTTGATCAGATTCGACGCCATTACTCTATACTGCTCCCTCAGTACACCCTTTCTAATTAGCTGTAATTATGAGCGATCTTCCAGCAATCAAAAGACAACTCAAGATCAAGACAGGTGTTGTTCAGCGGTGAGTTTTTCTATGCTACAATTCCGCCTACCGAACGGATCAGACCGCTGACAACTTTCCAGCTTGACGAAAGAGCACACTCTATATCAAAAGGAAACAGTGCAACAGAAACAGAAGTTGGACAAGTTCGTTGCGGATGGTGCTGAGGACTGGGATATCAAGAATGCTGTGCGTACTGACTTCGTATCGATATATTATCGATATACTGACCCCTTGGGATAAAAAGACCAGGATGCTTGAAGAATCGAACAAGATGATCAACGATACCGCCACTCGTCTGGGGAAGGCTGCCGGAGAGCTGAGAGACCTGGTGGTGCGTGCTCCACGTTTACTCCTATCTCCCCAGGCCTCATTCCTGTCATCCCCGTAGATATCAGCGAGGATGAACAAAGATCTCTCCGAGTCCGAAGAACTAAGGAAGGCGGAGGAGCTCATGGAACAGACGGCGGCGTGATCCTGGAGCATACTGTATTATCCTCAAGGATTCTGTTTTGGACCATGACTTTAATTGTACACCATCGTATACACTGAAGATAAACCACGTACTGTAGCAAAACAATCCGATATCCGCTTATTCTTGCATATCCGAACTGGAATCGCGGGGCGGAGTAGTTTCTCTCCGTGCATCCCGGGCAGCTTTGAGGCGTGTCAGAGCGTCCAGAATTCCCTTCCATGCATCGCTTTCAATTCTATCTTCTTGCAATCCGCGGCCTGCTGTTGAGGCGCCGCTTTCAGACGGAAGACCAACACCTAACGATGGGGGTACGAAGCCTGGGGGAGGCGCGTTGATCCCAGACGGGGCTATACGAGAATGCCTAATATGTGCCAGAGAGGAACGTATCGCTACCTGTATAGACTGGAAGAAGGCAGCGTTAGGAGAAGAGGAAAAAAGAAGAGGCCCATAGCGCAACTCACATCAAGGCGCTCGAAGTACTCGCTAACCTCGAGAACGAACTGCTCAGATCGCTCTTCCCCCTGCGGAAGATCATCGCCTGGCCCGTCCGTTTGAGGCAAAGTAAGCAGCGAAATCGAGGACGCCGCTAGAGCGAGGAGGCGTGTAATGTCCTGGATAGACGGGGGTTGAGCATAACTATCGACGTGTGCCTGGAACTCAGCATACTTTCTCCACCTCTCCTAGAGCATATATCTGTCTTGCCGTACGACTGGTGGTCCATATAGGATCCACAACCTGCGCGTCGCCTTCTTGTTCCATTGAAGATGCCATTACAGTTGAGTTGAGGGGGTGGTCGCGAAAGACAAGGTTGGCGTTAGCACGTTATGTAACAAACATCATACTGATGTAGTGTTATACTTCACGTTTACTTCACAAAACGTTCGCAAGGATATCTACTGGTACGGTAGGTATACAGGTCCTAAGATATACATGCTATTTGGTCCATGCCACTTTGGTGGTTCAGCTTCTTTGTCGTTACTTCCTTTAGTACTCCTCTTCGTGATGTTTGCGCCCATGGCGTCCGTGGTGGCCACGTCCCTCATCTTCATCATTGATGTTGAGCCTCTCAGCACCGAAGGTGTCACCTCCACCGCCATAGCTCGGAGCATACCCAGAAGGCTGCTGCTGCCCATAGCTGGGCTCCGAATCGCCATAAGCGCTGCGCTCTTGTTCCCCATATCCTCCTCCGCCATAGCTCTGCTCCTCGGACTGTCCATAGGAAGGAGTGTATCCTTGGCTCTGATGATGGCGCTGCGAACCGTGTCGCTCCTCGCCATCGTCCCCGCGGCGACCGTATCTCGGCTCTTCGGGAGGCACAGTGAACTGATTCCCTCCGGCACGTCCACCGTATCCAGACGAGCCGAATTCCTCCTCCTCTCCGCGTCCATGGCGTCCTCCGCCACCGAATCTGGACTCCGCAGGTTGTTGGTATCCAGAAGGTTCCTCCTCGCGGCCGTGACGCCCACCAAACCCAGAATAGCTGTACTCGTCCTCTTCACCACGACGTCCTCCAGATTGCCCATAGGTAGACGGCTGCTCCTGGCGCCCACTGAGACCACCGTAGCCTTCATCCCTCTGTTCCTGACGTCCATACCCTCCACCTCCAGACCCAAAGGGCTCATCATCATCGACCTTGCGCCCATGGCTCTTCTTCCCGGAATGCTGGGTGCCATAGGTCCTTCCACCGCCACCATACTGGTTGACATCTTCTTCCTGATGACGACGCCCATGTCCTTCCTCGCGGGATTCGCCGCCGTGTGTCTTGCGAGTCTCGGATTGGCCATAAGCGTTCTGCCCATACGATGGCTGCTCGGACTCCTCGTACGAACTACCCCCATAGGTCTTCGACTCTCCACCGTAAGTCTTCTTCGGCTCCTCGCCGTACTTGTTCGAAGAATCATAAGTGTTGCTGCTCGAATAAGTGTTATCCTGCCCATAAGACGACGTCTCGGTGCGCGAACCTGAAATAGAAAATCAAAGGCGACTCTGGCGAATAAGGTGCTCGGATCACGTACCGTACTGGCTCTGGCTCTGGCTGCCATATCCACCTCCACCACCAGAAGAATACTGGCTGCTCGACTCGGTCTTGTACCCCGATCCTCCGCCGCTAGAGTATTGGTTGCTCGGCTGGGTATTGTAGCCCGATCCTCCGCCGCTGGAGTATTGGTTACTCGGCTGGGTGTTGTAGCCTGATCCTCCTCCGCTGGAGTACTGGTTGCTCGACTGAGTCTTTCCACCGCCAGAATACTTGTTGCTCGACTGGGTCTGGCCCTGGGGCTTGTATGAGGATCCACTTCCGCCGTGCGAGCAGCCCCCATATCCAGGCTCGTCCCAGCTCTGGTCGTCCGATCCAATGCGCTTATTCTTGTGTGCGCGGACGCTTTCCTATAGGCGACAGAAGACACGTTAATAAATCATATATAACGGCGGAGCTTGGCTGGTCGCTTACCTTGGTCAGAGCTTGGATAACCTGCGAGGCCATGTCCGGCCCAAGGCCTCCGAGCCACTGCTCCATGTGCTCGAACATCTGGTGCTGGATCTGCGAGTGGCCGGTGGCGTAGTACGGGTGATGGAAGGCCTCGAGGATCTGTTTATGTCAGTGTTTAGTGTATATGGCGATTAATATGGCGAGGAGAACCGACCTTGGTGATCACTTGGTCGGGATCGCTGTTATCGGCCCAAGCCTAGAGGGGAAATATAAACGGAAGATGTAAGAGAAAGTAATAAGCCCAACGTACCTGCACGATCAAAGTAACGCTGTGCTCTACGACGATCTGCGCGATTTTACCTGCGGGCTCGTTGAGGATGAGACCGAAGTGGTCCTTGGAGAGCAGACTGTGAGAGGGGTCTGAGGCTCTGGGGTTGTCGAAGACCTGAAGAAATAAATAAATGTATGTTTTTATGCAGCAGAAAGAAGAAAAACAGAAGTAAGACACACCTCGTATTGATCCTCGTTGTTGATCACGGCTTTGCTTCCTTCGTCGAGAGCGCCGGTAGCTTGGGTCAGGATAGGACCGAGATACGGCGCAAGCACAGTGTAGACATCTGCCATTCCTCGTCAGCACGCGTACAACACCAGTCCATCCAAATAGGACTCACAAGCATTAAGCGCATTCGTCAGCTCCTCAATCAAGTCCGCCAGCCCGGGCACCATCTCAATCTTGGACAAAATATCCCTCATAACGCTATCGCGCCACTTCAGCAGCTCCATCAAGCGCTGCTGCACCTCGGGCGGCGCGATATTGTCCGGGTTGAACTGGTACGCCTTCGCCTCGGCGTGGATCTGCTCGCCCTGGTTCATCTTGTCGCTGCTGCCGCCAATAGGGAGCTTGCTCAGGATGGACTTGAGCGCGCTGACGTTGGAGTTCTGTGCCTCGCCGGTGGCGGCGGCCGACATCTTTTGGGAGAGATCGGTGACGCTGGCTTGGCTGAGTTTGCTGCAGGGAGATGGAGGTTAGGTGGGGGGAAGGGGAGATGGGGAGGGGGGCTTACTCTCCGGCTTCGCCGATGAGGGAGTGCAGGAAATCGGCACCTAGGTGAATGTGAGAGGCGTCCCAAAGACGGCAATAAAGTAGCGAACTTACCACCGAAAGTTCCAGTGACGAGGGGCGGAGCGCGTCCATTCGGGGTATTGATAGTCACTGCCAACATTGCCTTGTCAGTAACGCGCCTTAACCGTAAAGCCAAGCCAAGCACACACCATGGTCTCCAACATGGCAAAAGACCTCCTCATGGCCCATCTTCCTCAAAGCAACCTCGCACCAATTGCTATGAGCAAGCAGGTCCTCCATGGTATGCAGCCCCGTCCCAAGGAGGCGGTAGGCCTCCCAGAGCTCTGCGCCCTCATGTCCTTGGGCGCGGCGGCCGTGCTCGATGCAGGCGCGGAAGGTGCGGCGGATGAAGGCGGTGGAGGTGTCGAAGCCTTCGTTTTCGGTAGCCATGTATTTCTGCATGCTCGACAGTGAGTGGGGAAGTCATTTGCTATTGTTGAGAGAAGATTACCTTCATACCGGTACGTTCGTCGAACTCGAGCTCACGCTGCTCGACGGGGGGACGAAGCTTGGGGTGGACCTTGCGGGCATCGCCTTCGGCCTCTGCGTAACCTCTGAGGAATTGTCAGTGAAATTTCAGAGTGCCTAGCTGACTAGCACGGACTTTGGATTGTCAATGTGTTCCTATAAATAGATTGTCAAGGTGGATATATTCTTGGGCAGGGATATGGACGTACAACTGGGAGATAGACTCCAAGACGATCAGCGGTGACCTGGAATTCCTCGGTGGCGAAACCGAAGGTCTGGAGGGACGTTAGTTATTTGCATGAAAGCAATAGAAGAGATGTAGTACCATGAACCCAAGCACCGAGACGACGAGGACAAGAGTGTCAGCTGTGAGCTTGCTCAAGCCGGCAATGTCCATAGCCTAGGAATTGCATTAATTGCTTTGCGAATGGACTCATATTGTGCTTAACGCGCACCTGGGAGTAATCACGTAGCCAATTTCCCTATGATATCATGACTGATCAATAATGAAGCAAAAATCATAAGCAAAGGTCGACATACGAAGTAGACCTTCTTGATGTCGCTCTTGGAGAACTTGGAGCCGCCTGAAGCCTGCTTGATGACATTCTTGGCAAAGCCAAGGAGGCCCCCAGCGCCGATGGCAGCGCCTGCGCCGCCGACGTTCTTGACGAGATTCTCGAGGATGTTCTCGATGTCCCCATGGCGGAAGGCCTTGTCTGATCAGAGGGAGATCTGAGTGAGCACGGGGTGTGGTCTTGGAAAGCGAGGGGCACTCACCGTTGAGGTACGCAAAGTCAGGGATATCTCCGGCACCGAAGGCATGAGCGCCCGTCGGGAGAAGGACGACAAGGACGGCGAGGAGGAGGAAGGTCGTGGTTGTGCTTGGCGTGAGTGCCATGGGTGTATATGGGTAAGGGTGTATCAGTAGGCGTTATGTGGGTATTGAAGTCTTTCTGGGAGGTTGGATGAGGATATAGTGCGCAGTTGTTGCTTGTAGATTGGAGTCGATGCCATTTTATCGGATCGATAGCGACGACAACACTTTGCCAAGCAAGACTGTTCTGCCAAGAGAAGATAATTTACGTCACGTGTTCGCGTTTTTCGGTGACATCACCAGGATTTTCGAGCTCAACAGAGAATTATTCAAGAGTTATCAGCTTCGAAACCACCTAACGTCATAGAATCATGGTGAATGCCATTGGTTTTGAGGGATTCTATGTCCCTTGAGCTGACGTCTAGAATACTTCCTTACATACATGGGTAGTCAAATGGTAATCGATCTACAGAAACAAAGATGGAGAGAGGGAAAGTGAGAGGACGTAGGAAAGTGAAGGAGGTGCCCTCACGGCACCAATCCACACACACCTACAACTTCTTCATCCTCCGCTCCTTATTCACAATCGTCGTCTTCTGCACCTTGAGCTCCGTGCCAAACTTCTCCTTCGTCACCTTCTTCTCTGCGCGGCGCTCCTGCCGCTCGGCCTTCACCGCTGCCTTGCGTGCCTTTTTCTCCTCCTTCGACTCGTCTTTGGGCCGGGTGACCGTGTGCCGGATGGCTGGAGTTGGGTTAGTAAGTAAGTAAGTGCGGTGACAGAATATGGAGGACGTACCCCGCGACTCTGTCTCGGTGTCTGAATCTGAGTCGTCGAACGATACGTACCCGCGGGCAGTTGGGGATTTTTGGGTTTCGGAGGGAGAGAGGATGGAGGGGAGCCCTGTTTTGCGGTCGAGGTGGATTTTGGGGACGGGCTTGGGGTCCCGCGCGCGGATGAGGCGCGGGTGGTTTTCGAGGTTCGTGTATGTAGCTGGCAGCGCGTTAGATATAGAATGAAGGAAATATACTAGGTTACGCACTGAGGATAGTCTCGCAGTCCCACCGGTCCTTCTTGTCTTCCTCCTCCACCATCAGATCATCCTCGTCCGACGCGCCGTCATCTTCCCCGTCCGCAGCGACGCGCACGCGCTCGTCTTGCCCCATCGCGCGGCGCAAAGTGTCGAGCTTGTCCGTCCCGCTCTCCCCCGCGAGCTTGGGCTTCATCTTCCGCCCGAGGATCTCAAAGTCGTTCAGGAACTCGTTCACCATCGAGTCAAAGTCCTCGCGCGAGGTAATGAGTTCCGGGGCGTCGTCAGAGTCCGAGTCCGAGTCGGATGGAGAAGGTTCGCCGTCGTCGTCGTTGTTGTACTCCTTGAGGATCATCTGGTCGAACCGCTCGTCGAGGGTTTGCAGAGCCTCGTTGCGGTACATCGAGGAGCTGCTCATGCTGTAGCCGGACGCCTCGCTCGTGCCCTTGCGTCGCTTTTTGCCCTTGCCGCCGATGACTGACATTTCGGGGAGCCCACCGACGGTGTCCCCGCCCTCGGAGCCAAAGTCACTCTTCCCGTCCGGCTCGACGCCGCGGTTGGCTTTTTTAAACGCTGCAAACCGCTCTTCCCACCCCGCCCCTTCGCCTGCCGCTTCCTCATCTTGGGCATCCTCCTCCTCCTCGAACCCATATTCGTCAAAGTCGAACTGGACGTCCTCGTCGGCATCGCGCTCGCCCTCGGCCACGAGCTCGCCGAAAAAGTCATCTGCGAGGTCGTCGTCGACAAATGCGTCGTCCTCGAGGGCCTCGAGGACCTGGCGGAGATGGGGGTCCATGTCGGGCTGGAAGCCGGCGATGCTCTCTGGGACGGCCTGCTGGGACTCGTAGGTCCTAGGGAGCTCGGAGGACGAGGCGAGGACGCTCTGGGGGAGCTCGACGAGCTGGATGGGGCTCTTTTTCGTCTGCTTGGGCTTGGGCTTTGAGGTGGAGGGCGCCTCGACGAGGACACTGTCGACGCCGTCCTCCTGGACGCCAACCTGGCGCAGATGCTGCATGTAGTCGTACTCGGAGTCATCATAGTAGACGCCGTAGAGCGCGGCCTCGCCGACATTGGGCCTGGTGTCCGAGATCAACTGGTCGGGGGCGAGGAAGGCCTCGAGATCTGCGCGCGATTTGCCCTGGGGGGTGATTAGATGGGTGCAGATAAATTAAAAAAAGTTTTGCACCTTTTTGGCGTTCTCGCGCTCAAAGGGGCGGAGGACGTGCTGGCTGGCATCGGGGTCGTGGATGAGGGGATCGCGCTGGGAGCGGTGGACGAGCTGGAAGTGCTTTGCGCCTGGCTGGCGGAAAATGGACTTGGAAGGCATGGGGGAGGAGAGAGGGAGGGAGTGCTTACCTAATGTGGGTTGGCTGGTTGTGACTGCGACGCTTGGTGGACGACCACCACGCCAATATCAACGACACTACTGTAGTATACCTGTAGCCGTATACTCCTCCTCCTCAACACACGAGACGTCTTTGCTGACCCATCTCGTGCATTCTCCTTCGCCATGGATGCGCGCACATCCCACAACCACGAGCATCTACGCCGTGGCTTCTCTATATACGTCCCTCTCTCCCTTTCCCCGCGAATGTGCTGACACCGCCGTCTCTACTAGCCACCAAAAGGTCGTTCTCGAGATCGACTTTGCCGGCTCTCTCTGGGTATGTTGCTTGGTGCTGCTCCCACGCGCCGCTCACACCATGCACAGGGCTACACAGAAATCACCATCGTCCCCACCAGCAGCGAGCTCCGCACCATCCACCTCCACTCGCGCCAGTGCAGTACGTGTCTCTCCTTCACCCTATCACCCTTCTCTCCTCATCCCGTGCAGCCATCCACAGTGTCACCGTCGCCGGCCACCCAGCAGAGTTCTCTCATTATGACCCCCTCACCAACATCGCCATGGGCGCTCCCACCGAGGCCCACGACTGTCACCGCCACCCCGAGCTCAAGCGCAAGATCTACTCCGCCCTCCAGGACAGCGACGAGGGCGAACTCTCCATTGCTGTCCCCAAGGACGTCGCCCTCAAGCAACAGTCCGCCCACCTCAGCTCCCACCTCATACTCAGCGACGGTGAGTTTCCTTCCGCTCCATGCTTCCCTCCCCTCACACCCCCCGGGCAGTCGCTACCCCCGAACCGCAGACTCCTGGCTCCCAGCCCCACTCCGTGCCCGAGTTTTCTCCTATCACTCTCAACATAGCCTATAGCCTGCGTAACCCCGTCGACGGATTCGAATTCGTCCTCCCCAGCGATTCCCATCCATACGTGAGTCACCCCCCCTCTGTCCCTTGCTGCTTCCGCTTCCGGCTAACCACGGCCCAAAGCGTGTCCCCCATGCATACACTACCCCCTCCTCGCCCGATGCCGCGCGATGCTGGGTCCCCTGCGTCGACAACTTGTGGGAAAAGTGCACCTGGGAGTTTGAGTTCGTCGTCCCCCGCTATCTTGAGGAGCGTGAGCCCGTTCAGGACGACGAGGAGCCGCCCGACGTCACTCCGACCGCGGTCGTCTGCACGGGTGAGCTGGTCGAACAGGTGCGTGGCTGTCTCGATCCTCCTAGCTGTACTGACGCTATCACAGGTGGCACATCCGTACAACTCGAACAAGACTATCTTTCTCTTCTCCCAGACCGTGCTGACCTCCGTCCAGCACGTCGCTTTCGCCGCGGGTCCCTTTCATCTATATACCATCCCGCCCGAAAGCACCGCCGACGACACCTCCGGCTCCTCGGGCTCCTCCCAGCCCCTCATGTACGCCTTCTGCCTCCCGGGGCACGAGTCCCTCCTCACCTCCTCCACCTCCTTTCTCCGCTCCGCCATGAGCTTCTACTCGACCGATTTCGGCTCCTACCCCTTCGGCTCGTACAAGGTTGTCTTCGTCGATGAGCTTCCCACGCAGCGCTTCGACAGCGCCACGCTCTCCCTCGTCTCCGTCGACCTCCTCCATGGGGACGACGCCATCGAGCAAGCCCTCGAGACCCGGCATGCCCTCGCGCACGCGCTCGCTTGCCAGTGGGCCGGCGTGAACATCATCCCGCGAGCGTGGTCCGACATCTGGCTCGTCAACGGCCTCGCGCTGTACATCACCGGCCTCTTCCTGCGCAAGCTCCTCGGCAACAACGAGTACCGCTTCCGCCTCAAGAAGGACATGCAGCGCGTGCTCGAGTACGACATGGGCGGCATGCCCCCCATCTGCCGCCCGCAGGTCCTCGACGCCCCCGACGCCGCAACACTCCCGTTTATCAACCTCAAGGCCCCGCTCGTGCTGCACATCCTCGACCGCCGCCTCGGCAAGTCTGGCACGTCCCTCGGCCTCAGCCGCATCCTCCCCAAGCTCTTCCTCTCCGCCATCAGCGGCGAGCTCCCGAACAATGCCCTCGCGACCAATATGTTCCTGCGCATGTGCAGGAAGGTGAGCGGTGTTGAACCGAGGGTGTTTGCGGAGCAGTGGATCTACGGCAGCGGGTGCCCAGCGTTTGGGTTTTCGGCGTCGTTTAATCGGAAGAAGATGGCCGTGGAGATTACGATGCGCCAGGACGCGCCGGCGTACAAGGCGCATGAGGGGAACGAGATTTCGAACGCGCTCATGAAGCCTGTGCCGTTCTTCGAGGTGGGTGATGTCATTTAACTGTGTATTTCGTGCCAACAATTTTATTACAGGGCCAAATGACCATCCGAATACACGAAGCCGACGGCACGCCATACGAACACGTCCTCGACATCCGCTCCGCCTTCAAGCGCTACGAAGTCCCCTTCAACACCAAGTACAAGCGCGTGCGACGGAACACGAAGCGCTACCTCGCGCGGCAGGCCGCCGCGCAGGCCGCCGCCGAGGGCGACACGGAGGCGGCCGAGGCGATGGGCATGGTTGATATGGGCTTCGGGCTCGAGGTCTGGGAGAAGGAGCAGGAGCGCGAGAACTGGAAGGTCGCGGACTGGACGGAGGAGGACGAGGGCATCATGAGCGGCGCGACGTACGAGTGGATACGCATGGACGCGGATTTCGAGTGGATTGCGGGGAT
>JASFDH010002528.1:0-10677 GCA_036937195.1 Nidularia pulvinata | reverse complement strand
GGTTCGCTCCGTCGGCGTGCCGCCCACGATGTACACGATGGCCGGGTGGCAGCTGCAGCGATTTAAATGCTCCTTTCCCCGTTCTATGACCCCCTGCTGCTTCTTGTGCTATTCCATTCGACATCTCCATCCGCAGCAGCTCAGCAACTCATCACTCGTTCTCGATACAATCATCCTTAATATTTAATGCATACATTACCGATGGCAGACGCGTTGTATTTGCCTGCGATCGTAAAAACGAAACATCATTTGTACAGTTAGCCACACATACACACACGTTATACCCCCGCAGTTGCAATTGTTTTCTTGACATTATTCATGTGTACGATACTCTCTCTCGAGCATCCTATTTTATTTCCATAGCCACTTCTACGTATAGTTTTCAGTTCTGCAAAGCATAAGGTTGCCAATGCCATTTCACAACAACACAGCCAGCATAAGAAACCTTAGATTGTCGGATATATATAATACAGAATGCGGATTAAAGAGCAGAAGACACGATAGCATGGAAGAGTAAGACACGAGAGACCAATGCAGATACCGTCAAGGTATAAGTCCATGAGCACGAAGCAGATCGCCCCATCTGCAAAGAAGATTAGCGCAAGATTATAGGAACGCGGAACGACGCACTCTTCTTGTTGCATTTCGGCCTCGGCCAATTTACGTTTGAGTTGTCTAGAAGGGAAAGATCAATCAATGCACTAAGCGTCAGTGAAATCGGCCAATGCTTACGAATTTTCCTTTGTCAGAGAATTTCTAGCTTCCTTAGTCTGTCGCAAGTCTTGCGACATCGCTATCCAAGCTTCGTCGTCAGGGAGATTTGCATCGTTATACATGCCGTCGAGCTCCTCATTGAACGCCTGTAGCGAGTTTATTTCAGTCAGCAGCTAAAGCTTTAGCTGCCATTCAACTTACCTCATACATAATCTCCTTCTCAGCAGTGGCATCCGCGAGAAGACGCTTCACAAGTTCACATTGCCGTCTTGCATTTTGAAGCTCCAACCTCGTCTTCTCAAGCTCGTCGGCTTTCTAGATACCAAAGACAGTGTTAGAAACTTTATCGTGGTCTCCAGCACAGCACAATGACCCACCTGTTTAAATTCGGACGACAAATGATTCAAGTCATCTTGTAAGGTGTCATGGTTAGTAGACGCTCGCAACAAGTCTTGATCCAGATCAGATATCAGAGTGTCGGCGGAACGCGTAAAGCTGTCTAGTTTCGAAGGAGCAGGACCACGAGTTGGGGTATCGAAGATGCTCCCGGTGCCACGGCGTCGGGGAGTCCCTTCGCCCTGGCGCTTTCCTATCAACTGCCGCATCTCTTCAAGGCGATCTTGAGCTGCTTTAGTCTGTTATGAAAAACATCATGACGTATACAACTGGTAACAATAGAATAGAGGCTTACCATTGGGGTAGTTGGCTGAGGAGTTCGTGCACCCTTATCAGGGGATGCAGGCCTTGAGTAGGGATACGACTCCTCCTGTGTGTCCTGATGTACCTCTGAGCGTAGAGCATCCATGTCGAGCCTTAAGCGCTTTAAACTTCGTCGGGATAATTCAATCTGGATGGGAAATATGTGACTGTTTATTAGATGTAGTTAACGAAGACACTTACATCCTCCTTAGTCGATAAAGACAACTGCAGTACTGGCTCAAACCCTTCGCCTTTAGTGCGAGAAGGTCCTGCAGTGGCATTTCTTGGTTTACGCACTTGCGGAGATACTCTACGAGGAGAAGGAATGCGAGGAGTAGTGCGCGATAGCGGCGAATTCCTCACGTATGTTTTTCGCGCAGGAGCAGTCGAGGTAGCTGGGCCAGCTGTTATAGAAGTCTTCTTTTTGATAGACAAGGGTTCAATGGTGTTTGGAGCAGTCATCGTGCTGTTAGCAGCCTTAGGAGTGGTTTCCATATTTCCTGTAGGGAATAATGGCTGCCGTATGCTTCTAGGAATAGCGGATAGGGGTACTGGGTGCCGTGAAGGAGTAACTGGACGCTGGGGAGAATGTGATTCTTCCGTCGCAAGATCATCGTCCATAGATGGAAGATCAACTGGAAGCCTGCTTTGAGGACTCTTCGGAGGAGGTAGTGGGGAAGGGGTTCTGGGACCAAACGGTCGACGTTCGGCGGAGTGTCGGGATAAAGATCGGGAAAGCCGAGGAGATTCCAACAGCTTGCTGGGAGATTCAGGTCGTGGTGTTGTGGACCGTCGACTGTTTGTGTCGGTACTTGTTCTTGAGGTTGGTCGGATAGGATGAGGCGGTTCGTCTGTAAACAGCTATGAGCATACCATCCAATCACAAGTAAGATTCCTACGAACCTTCGTATATCGTCTCTTCAACTGGGATGTCTAATGACAAGGGAGCAACCTGTTTCCCGTCTTGACTCATGCTATTTTTCCGAGCCAATGCCAACTGATGTACTAAATCATAATCGGATGAATCAACATCATCCATTTTCCCCATAATCGTCGTCTGGTCATCCTCGACGTCACAATAATCTGAACGCCCGTCTTGTGAACCTGACCTGGACCGAGAAAGCGAGCGAGATCTCGAGGAATTGCGGCTGAGAGATTCTCTTTCCGAGTCTAATGCACTTGATGATCTCTCCCTTCTCAGAGGTTTCTCACCTTTCGAGGATCTGGATCCGAAGAATGACTCGTCATCCATATTGGATATTGTGGTTGCTGCTGTTACGGTCGAGTTAGAGCGGTGAGAGAATCTCGTCAGGCTCCCATCTCCAGTAGTTGTGGTTTGAGTGTACATGGATGACCGACTGGTGACCGACTTAGAACGTTTACGCCCGTTGATAGAACCTCCAAAGAAATCACCCATTGACGAAGTCGGGCGAACATTGAAGAGATTTCGTGAAATGGCATCCAGGCCAAAGATAGCTGCTCTCGAACGCGCAGTGGGTGTTGATGGAAGCGAATTTTTTCCAGTCTTGAACTGGAACAGGCCGAATTGATGAACTACGCCGGTATTAGATGTGAAATAACAGGATGCAAAAATTCATACTAGTTTGAACAATTCGGGATGGCACCCTCTCCGTTTGAACAATGTCTTCTTCACCTTCATCTGCAGGGTCATTTGATGCGACGGCATATCGGCAGAGACCACCAGCCATAGGCTGTACTCGTATCCTAGCGAAAGGTGGACCTCCAAGACCAAAAGGTATTGGGTCTGCAGATCCCAAAGGATCAATATGGACAACGATCTTCGTCTATAAAAAGAAGCATAAGAGACTATAAAGAATATGTCAAGCCTAGCACACCTTCTTATGCTCCTGGAGGAATGCGCTTCTCTGGTAGACATTGAAATAAGTCCGTGCTATGGTTGTTCTCCCATTCCGACATTCGACTTCCTGATCGTCTGCGCGGAGAATTACCGATTGGCCTGCTCGGGCTCTATAAGTGGCTTGAACGTGCCACAGATTCTCGAGGAAACGCTGCTTATCCGTCTCTGTTTGCAAAGGATCAAGGTTAATGGGCATTGGTGGATTGACGACTGATAAGCATCTGAGTGGCCGTCCGGACCAGCGCTCCGTCTGGTCCTGAGGCGGATTTTCGAGATATAGGTTGATTTCTAAGAGAGAAAAAAATTAATGGACTTCAGAACAAGTGAATAAAAGATGAATTACCGGCTCCCCCAACATCCGTCGCAACTACATCTGTCACATCCACAACTCCCTTGCAAGACATTCCGCTCTTCTTCTTTCCTGCGGGTATTCCGCCGGCCTTTGTTAACTTGTCAAGCTCGTCTAGTCCAGCTAAGGTTTTCCCGCTTTTCTCTCCATTTCCTGGCCGCTTGATAATGAGGAGTTTATCGTCGAAGAGAAACAAAGTGCAATGGAGGGAGGGAGCCGATGAGCTGGTGGAAGAAGCTGCTGACGATATCGGGGCATCAGGTAGAACATCTTCGACGTCAATGCAATCAATAAATTGCCGCGAGTTGGAGAATAGATCGGGCGGGAAGCCGTCTATGGTAGCACTAAGGCAGTAGAATATAGCAGCGCGCTTCGTTTGTTCGTCTGCTTCTGCAAGTGCGATCTTGCTGGCAATTTCATCCGCCTCCATGATTTTCGCCCGTTGAGGATCATCCGGTGCCATATGCTTGATCATTGTACGGAATAACAACGTGTATCGAGGGATCCGTTGTACGGGTTCCATGAGTAGCTCGCGGAGACCGACTCGATTCTTAGGATCCGTAGACTGGTATTTGATACGCTACGCGGGACGAAGGAGTTTGATTCAGACATCCATGTTCAAAGCAAGGACTACTCACATCAATATATGCCCCAAACCTTGAAGACCTCTTCGACACCTCACGCTCAAAGATGGATTGCGCCTCCTCCCGCTTAATATAATATTGCTTGTAGTGTTCAAAGTTCCGTAGCTTCTTGAAATGGTGTAATGCTACATCACCCACACCACCTACAGTCCTTGCGCCATTCGGCGCCATCATCTTCTCCAAGTCGGTTAGGAATGCTTCGTTCACAGGAAGGAGATTGTCAATGTTGCCAAAAAGCGTTTTGGCTTCGTAAGCTGGTATGATAGCCGTTTCTTTACTTCGGGCAAACTTCCTCAGAGGATCGGCGTAGTCATTCTTCAGGATTTGTAGCCTCCTAACGTAAGATCGTTCGCTGGCCACCAGTTCGTCGATAACTGAAAGGAGAGCGGACGAGTCTGTCGTTTCGCGTTTCCGCTGTGCTGCAGAATTCTATGAGATAATATTAGCCCTTGGTTCATGAACCAGTGTGTGATAAGGATTATGCGGACAGCATGAATTGCCGTGCAATATGCATAGAGCAAGCTCATTGTGCAGATAAACACACTCGTTATTGAGGAGATATCAAATCGCTTTAATAAAAGGGATAAATGAACGTACTACGCCACCCAATGAAGCAGGAGATGCAGATCCGAGGATATCATTTGAAGAGTCTACGCGAATCCCAAGAGATAGAACAAGTTCCTGTATCTCTGTTAAGTTTTAGCTAAGCTCTCATGGATGCCAGAACATGATTTGTGCACCTTCGGGGAGTGGCCTTGCATTCTCGGATCCTTCTACTACAACCCCGCAATAGAACACGCGTTTCGTGGTCCTGACTTGTATAGCACTCTTCGACCGTGGTTCATCGCCGCTCGCTAGGGGAATAACTTTGCGAGGTGAGCTACTGAGAGCCATGAGAACTAGAGCGAATGGCTGTCAAATGACACTGGAAATATAAAAAGAAGATCACTAAAATACAAATACAGGTGAAGGAAGGTAGTGGTCAATGTGCAGCCAACAAGCACGACGTTCAACCAAAGGTCACGATCACATGACCGAAACGCGGTAAAATCCATTATGTCATCATTACTTGGGCTTATAGCTCCTTTTAGGTATGTTCCCACGGAATAATCATTGATCAAAGGGCGCTTCATTTCGAGGGCTTCTTTTGCTCTTTTTTCCTTTGTTCCTCTATTCGGGGTCGTTCAACTTGAAAATTCAGCTCCGCGACTTGCATGAAAACAAATATCTATGACTGTTGCCATAGATCTTAATGCTTTTTATTGTTTTGCTACACGTGAATATTTTGCCTTGATGCGAATCGTCCTTCCAAACTCCAAACAGGTTGGCTTGTTTTTGTGGCTTAGCTGATCTATTGTGGGAGCTAGAAAGACAGAGAAGGCCATACATATCGGTCTGCCATAGCATTTAAAAGGGCCATTTTATTGAATACTTGGGCAACATAACTTTTCCCTCCGTCAACTCCATAATGGTCTCTGCTCGTTACTCGATTTTCGGCGCTGGACTGCCGGCTTCTCGTCTTCCTCTTTCTTTTTCCAAGGCCCGCGGGACGGATATAAAAATTGGAGCCCGCTCTGAAGGTTTTACTCTCCCTCCGGAAATCCTCTTGGAAATTGCCCAGTCTACGCCGTCAACCCGCGATATCGTAGCCCTTTGTCTGACTGTGAGCGCTCATGCCCATGATGTGTTGTCCCTCTGTCTAACTCCAGTGGCAGTCTAAGGATCACCACAGATTCCTATTGCCCTCGTTGTACGCTTCGGTATCGTGTAAGACGCTTGGAAAGTGCCAGGAGCGCCTCAAGTTCCTTCTTGGACGCCCTGACTTAGCTGGGCACGTTCAAAGTCTCGTGGTAAGGCCCTACGATGTCCAGTCAGAGGATGAAGAAAATTTAGACCAGGCCCTGGCGGCCGAACGAGAAGTTTCTCGAGCAATAGAACTTCTTGCCCCTAAATTAAGCAATCTGAAAAAATTTATCTGGGATGGTCAACAAATGCCGGAGGACAGCTTGTGGCGAACTCTGCGGTTGAGGTTTGTTCGTCGTCACACAGTTATTCCAGGTGCTAAAATCTGTCGGCAGTTGCCCTCATCTAAATTATGTCGGCTCTAGTGTCGGAACGGAAGAAATCAAATCCGAGAGCGAAGTAAGTTAATTGTTGGTTATACTCTTTGGAGCACAAATCTAATGGAAGCTTGAAGTTATTTGCATTTAATGACCTTGTAGGCTTTAGCTTTAAAACGAAATTACATGAGCTAGATTTTCATGCGCTGCCGCCAATAGGAGTCTGTAAGTATAAAATACTATCTCGTGCTGTCCCCCTGCTTATCATCTTATTTGGTCAGCTATTCCTTCAGAACCACTTCCCCGGACTTTGTGGGATATGTTGCTCACCCGTTGTCCTCGACTGGAGGAGCTTACATTGGGCGGCGAGGGGTCGGTCATGACTACTCGTCTGCTTGATGTCCGCCCTCTTACGCGTGCGTACTGGCCAGCACTGCGTCGGTTAACTCTCGGTACTGTCCTGGTGCTCGATAGAGACGCAAGCGACAGTGACAAGGAACAGATCACCATAGCATTCTCAGAATTTCTATCTGACCATCTGAACTTGAAGCAACTCGACACACCCTACCATACTCGGCTGCCGTGCCTGGATATTACAGGTTCGGACATCGTTCTTGAGTCCTTTAGCGGCTCACTTCCATATCTTATGGACATTATACGTGCCTGCAAACTCAAGAAGTTGTCTCTCTGCGCTGAAGAGCACGCTGCGTGGTACATTACTTATGTGCGGAAGGTGTTGAAAGTCCTTCCATTTCTGACTTCCCTTGACATCTGGATCGACTTGACTTACCATCATGATCCGAAGGCGAATGATGGGAAGGAACTTCCAGAGAAGAGAGATCATATAGGCCTCTTGCGCGATATTCTTTCGGATTGTCCGAAGCTCGAGCACTTCAAGGTTATATGCTCCACGAAAAAGAAGCTTACGTTTCCTATGGTATGTCCACCTGCCACTCATTCATACTGATTGCATACTAAGCCTATCCTCACAGAAAGATATTTCGAATGCACTTATCGGCGGTCCTGCACTCAAGTCACTTGAAGTATACAAAGTCTACGCCTCTGGAGAAGAGCAAATGATCCAAAGTGCCACTCGCATATTCCGGCAGCTTTCGAGCCTGGACTCTGTCATTTTGCGTTATTCCAAGAATCAGTATTCAAATTTCACAGAAACAAAGATTCGCCAAGAAGGGTTTTACAGTGTTGTACGGCGTGGACCTACCGGAAAGCCTGTACGCGCTCTTGTGCGTGAGTCCGGGCGCAGTTTTTTCAAGGATATCGAACGTCGATACGAGCATGACCTGCGACCTCTACGGAAGCAAATAATGGGCGCCGTCACTGGTCGAGACTGATTTGATGCTAGAGGCTTGCAACTGAAGGGATCGTTTTAGACATCTTTTCCACTGAAAACAACACATACCTTCTTAGTTGTATCTATGATTACCATCCACTGTCATTACTCATTACTTACCATTGGCTAATAGGGCGTGCCCTCCGAATTAATATGTCATTATGTATCCTTTGCATGAAGATCAGGTAACGCGTGCTCGTGGACACAACAATGGACCGTCTAACTGCTCCAACATTAAATATTGCGACTCGGATGCAACTTTGGTAATTTCACTTCTCTGGAATACAAACGCCATCCACATTAGCAGGGTATGGCAATTATCGCCTCTTTTTTCGCGCCCGTTCTTCAGCCATTTGTTCAAGTATCCTCCGCTTTACGCGTGCGGGCGATTGCGAATAGGAGGTAGTAGCTTCAGCTTCAGATGGAGGCATCGAAGCTGGCGTGGCAGCATCTTCTGAGGCACCTTGCTCTTGCTGGTCTGATATTGGTTCAGGCGAAACCTCCGAACTTTAACAGGAAATCGTGATTTAGCTTATAGCTACATTTACGATAAGAATGCCTACCTTCCGTTGCCTTCAGTTAAAAAGTCTTCTTCTAATTCTTCTTCGCTAGTCCCCTCTCCGTGAAGATCGAAAGCAGCCCATGCTTTTGCGACATCCAGCAATGCATCCCAGCGGCCAGATTCAGTATAATGAATCAACTCTACCTCGTCACGAGGACATACCCCACGACAAGTCGGACACCGGACGGTTTCATCTGCGCCTTTGCATATATGGGGAAGACAAGTATTGCACATGAGATGCTGGCAGGGAAGGCTGGCAAATAATGAGCAAGGAATTACACCATAAACGTGGACTAAACTAACCTAGAACATTTCTTTAGCTCCATCTTCTCGAGGCATATAGGGCATTTGTCTTCATCTTCCGTCTCTCCGAGGGTCGTGACCAGCATTAAATCGCTGAATCTTCTTAGTAGCTACCCACATACTAACGGTAAGTAGCTGAATTTAACGATATAAAATACTAACCTTCCTCATGCGATACATTGGATCTCCAAGGTCGTCATCCGACTGCGGAAGCTTTAAATCATCAATTTCCGCCTTGGCTTCCTTTGCACGTAGCTAGCCTAACTCTTGAGCGAAAGCACAGTTAAAAGCAGATACATATCTACAGCGAACCTTTTCAATTCTTTTGTTCTGCTTTTTGTTAGTCTAAAAACATATAAAGCCCGTGAGTACTCTTGTCTGCGAAATAATATGCCCTAGAACGTACTGCTTGTAACTCCCTGACAGTTTCCTCCAGGGTTTCGATGCGAGCAGTCGAAGCTTGAATGGTTATGTCTGCCTGGCGTTTCACTTTCAAACTGCTTGCGGCTTGCTGTACTTCTATCTTTTTCTGCAGTTCAGCATTCTGGAGACGCAAATTCTTCAACTCTTTCCGCATCTTCTTTACTCCATTCTCAAAGTGCTTGATCTGAACCTAGATATCAACGCAGCGTTCAGTGCCACTGAATAGTTAAGATCCTCCACGAGTTTCTCAATATGAAGGGAGCTGACCAAGATACCATCATCATCAGTATTGGAGATGTCTGAATCCGAATTCAGCAAACCGTTTTCCTCGAGAACAGGTGGTGCCTTCTTTGGGTGCTTCCCGTTCTTTGAACCAGATCGTGTGGTAGGCATATGAAATCGAATTAAGGCAGAGAAATGGAATATTTTTCAAGTTGTTCGAATACGAAGGACAGCTGGGTGCACGGTGTTCAAGGTCAACAGTTCGTGTGAGTCCAGTTTGATCATTGTCGTCGACGCCGTCTGTTGTAACAACGCGATAACGTGACGTGGCTGTGCAAGAGAACTAGAATGACCATTACGTCATGCCTGAATTAGGCTGATTGGCCAGGATCGAGGCTGGATGCGTTCATTTTACTGAAGAGTCTCCAATAGCATCCCCTGTCCACTCTTACTCCTTCCCACCATCATCCAATCGTTTTTCGGGCTCAATTTTGAGTTGTAGCCATGCCCACTCCCTCACTTGACCCCAACGTCGTTCTCGAGATAGATGGCTATCTTAGGCCCAACATTCCTGCCATAATGCAGAGATACGACTCGTTCAGGAAGTGGAAAGATACGATAGAGCTCCATGAAGGTGGCTATGATAAGTTTACAAAAGGTTATCTCAAGTTCGGCCTGAATGTCGGGCCCAACAACGAGGTTGTATACCGAGAATGGGCACCCAACGCGAAAGAAGCATACTTGATAGGCGATTTCAGTGAGTACTTTCTCTTACCATTCGGCATACATAATCATAGTTAACTAATATTAACTGTAAGATGAATGGAACAGAACCTCCCATTCCATGAAAAAAGATGACTTTGGCGTTTGGGAAATCACAGTTCCTCCTTTCGGATCAGGTGCCTGCGCTATTCCTCATGATACCAAAATCAAGGTATGTATTGATTCTCATACTTTGTTATCAACGTGTAATGTTTTTATATCTTTTCTTAACATTAGATATCTATGGTTCTTCCTTCTGGAGAACGCATAGAACGCCTTCCGGCCTGGATTAAGCGAGTCACGCAGGACTTGACTGTATCTCCTGTCTACGATGCGCGCTTTTGGAATCCTCCTGCTTCCGAGAGATACACTTTCAAGAATGCTCGACCACCAAAACCCTCAAACCTCAGGATCTATGAGGCCCATGTTGGAATTTCGACTTCCGAGCACAGGGTTGGTACATACAAGGAATTCACCAAGGACACCCTGCCAAGAATAAGAGATCTGGGCTATAATGCCATTCAGCTCATGGCAATCATGGAACACGCATACTATGCATGTGCGTTTCGATCGTCCTCTCGAGAGGCGCTTTCTAATACCTTCTTTTAGCATTTGGTTACCAGGTCACCAGCTTCTTCGCAGCTAGCTCCCGCTATGGATCGCCCGAGGATCTGAAAGAGCTTATCGACACTGCTCATGGCATGGGGTT
>JASFDH010002527.1:0-10678 GCA_036937195.1 Nidularia pulvinata | reverse complement strand
ATATAGAAGGGAAAAACATCCGCAACAAAATTTCCATATATGGGTACTCGTATATTATTATTACATGAGGTTATGCGGAAATGTACAAAACCGAAACCAACCTATTTGTGAAATGCGCGAAAGATAACAGAAATACTAAAGCAATAACGAATGAATTGATAGTAGGTAGTAGCATAAAATATTATTTAAAAGTAACCTCCCCAGATTGAGTACCTGTAATACGATCAATATCTACTGCCTCTCCCCCACTTTGCGAGAAGGCATTGTCATGGAGCGCATAGGATGCGAGCTGTATTGTGGAGTAGCTGGACTAGCTGCTGGCTTCTGTGCAGAAGCCAAATGGATTGCTGAAGAAAGTAAACCGTGGTCGAAGGAAGGGGCTGCAGCAGAAGTAAGGCTGTGTTCCCCTGTGCGACTGTATCCGTGTGATGCTGCCGGAGCCAACTGGGTGGAAGTGTTTAAAGGAGTAGAAGTAGAAGTAGTCAAAGGTAGGGCAGAAGATAGTAACGCATGGTCAAACGAGGATGTGACTGCCGTAGGATAGCTCGATTTTCGTGATTGAGTCGCTGGAGTCAATGGGGTAGAAGCGGGCAAAGGAGTAGAATTGGTCAAAGGTAGGGCAGAAGATAGTAACGCATGATCAAACGAGGGTGTGACTGCCGAAGGATAGCTCGATTTTCGTGATTGAGTCGCTGGAGTCAAAGGAAGGGCAGAAGATAGTAAAGCATGGTCAAACGAGGGTGTGGGTGCAGTAGGATAGCTAGGTTCTCGTGACTGGCTTTGCAGGCTCGCACCTGGAGTTAGAGGAAGAGCGGAAGACAGCAAAGCATGGTCAAACGAGGGTGTTAGTACAGAAGGATAGCTTGAATCCCGTGCATGACTCCGCACACTCGAGCCTGGAGGAGGCAAGGGAGGGCCATTGGGAACGGAGGGAAAAGAGTCAAAAAGCTCCTGGGAGAATATGGGAGAAGGCAGAGAGCCGACGGTGGATACGGAAACCCATGATACGGGCCTATTATCCGCCTCTGGAAGGAGAGACTCGCGTTGCGGTAGAGAAGGTAAGTACTCTGACGGAGATATTGGGTCCGCATGCAGAGTATGAGAGCTCGCGGAAGAGGGAGAATGATGGGAATGAAGTCTTGACCCTCCGAGAGATGTCGATCTCGTTGGTGGGATGATCGTTCTCTCCTCCGCTTCGTAGTCAGACGACGGAGAAATGATCGTAGTAGGAACTGGCGGAAGACCTCCCTTAGGAGGAGGTCCTATGGAAAGGAATGCCTGAGACTCCGGTATTGGTTCCACTATCATTCTCTCTAGAAGTGCATCGTGATTAATGCTTCAGTAGAATAATAACGAAGAATGTGTACTCACCACCAGAATCATACGTGCTCAGAGTACTCGTACTGCTCTTTGTCCTTGCCCGAGACCACATCTTCTCCGCAAATGAAGCCGCACGACCAATACTTGCCACGCTCTTCTTCGGAGATAGCGAAGGCCAGGACAGGCCGTGTCCCGCTCCCGCGCCATGACCATGCTCCGACAACGAAAACTCTATATTATTCTCTGGGGGAGTAACTGCCTCCTCTACAGACAGCTCAGAAGAGGTCGAATTGCTGTGCCGCACATTCCCATTGGAGGCCGAGTGCGTATGGCGCATGCTGCCTATCCTGCGGAAGCTTGGGAAGCGAGCGCGGGGAGACTTGGGCGGCACGTCTGGGGGTGTATCGGTGCCCTCTGGGGTTGCTGCACGTCGTACAGGAACTAATGGGGGTGCAGGCTCAAGCTCAATCCGGGGAGCGCGTGAAGACGATTCAGGGATTCCAGTAGATTTGGGACGAACGATGTCTCTGCGTGCAGCCATATCCACGGCGAAAGTGGAGGTGTCCTTCTTATGATGCATCGACCTGGCCTTCGCCAGAGGAATGAGGAATGTATGTCTCAGCTTCGCCGATGGACCTGCCTCTCGCTCCTGGCTCTGAGCATCTAAGAACACCTCCTGATGCTCCTTCAGCTCCTGCTCTGCCTTCGCCTTCGCCTGAGCTTCAGCTTTGGCTTTGGCTTGTGCCGCCTTCCTCCTTTTCCGTTCCTCGGCCTCCTTAATCTCCATCTCGCTCGGTAACTCTCCCTTGTTCAGCGTATTCTCCAACATCACCGCCTGATTCAACAGTGCCGCGAGTTCCCCTTGCCCGGGGCTACTGGGCGGCTCCACCATTGTCATCCGTTTTAGCTTCCTCATCTGCGGTGTCTCTGGTAACTTTCTCGGCGTGCGTGCCTGTGGGATGGGAGGTAATTCCTTCACCTTCCCATGCACAACTGCTGAGAAAGTCATTGGACGAGGACCTGCAGCTGAAGTTCCTTCCTCTGGTTCTGCATAATGAGAAACATGTCGTCGGGGCATCGAATAAGAATGGGAGATTTTATGCGAGGTGACAATCGTCGCTGAACCGTGCTGACCCGAAGGCGCAGGCGGCGCCAGTTCAGAAAGTTCATCCTCAGGAGGGATATCATCGTCTTCAGGCGCAAATACCGTCCGCTCGGCCCCAGGAGTGGGCGGGAAGTACACAAAGTCCGACTTGCGCGGGATCGGGGTCGAGGCAGGCACGAACATCGGCACGCCGCGCGACGTGGCGGGCGTCATTCGATGGGCGTGGGCAATCCGGCTGGGGCTCATCTCAATCATGCTCATTGGTCGGGAGGACGAGGAGGAGACACCCATAGAAGAGGAGGACAGCGTGTCGGAGGCGGGGGAGGGCGAAAGGAAGCCAGGCGATGCTGGGGGAGTGGAGAAGGTGTGTCGGTCCCTCGTGGAGGGTGGCACGGAGAGGGAAGAATCCTGAGCGGAGGGTAGGGTGATCACATTCTCCTCGTCCTCTCTCGGCGTCTCATCTCCAATGTACGACTTCTCGCTGCCTCCCAATGCTAGCCCGATTCTGCTACTTGTGCCCGAAAACTCTGAGCCCACAGTATTTCCCGTTGCTGGTGTAAGAGCATCTATATCATAGTACCCATCCATCGACAAACCACTCGACATATTGCCTTCGAACACCGAAGATGCAAGCGCACTCCGCGGGAAAGTCGCGGAGAGGGGAGTCTGCTGGAGGAGCTCGATGTCGAGGTACAGCGAGTTCTGTCGCGAGGTATCAGAGTCGCTACCGGCAGATGAGTGAAGGTGAGCGACTTCTGCGGGAGCTTGGAGTGCGGATACCGGCGTAGTGGATACAGAGATCAGCTTCTGAACTTCTGGAATAGCAACTTGTATGGGCACAGAAGGTACTGCTGTTTCAGTGGGTGTCGCTTCAGATCGCGAAGGAGAAGTGGCCGTCAATGAAGCCTCCGCGAGAACCTTTGGCGCAGTTATAGTAACAACTGGAGCTGCTGCTTCAGGCACAATAGGAGCCGCTGCCTCAGGCACAAGAGGGGCTGCTGCTTCAGACAACGACACTTCAGACACGGGAGAAACCTCCTTATCGTCTTCGGCAGTAACGCCTTGAACCATCGTGACAGAAGATCGTGCAGTTGGGGTAGTTGACAACGGTCTATCCGACACTGGGGATTTGTCCTCGACTGCGAGGGTCTGCGATGGGGAAATGGCAAGCTCTATGACGGGCGTAGGTGCAGATGTAGGAGTCTCAACGACAGGGGCAGGTGCTGGTGCTGGAGTCTCAACGACAGGTGCAAGCGCAGGTGCTGGAGTCTCAACGATAGGTGCAGGTGCAGGAGTCTCAGCGACAGGTGCAGGTGCAGACTCTTCAGCAGTGGGCACAGGTGCGGGAGCCTCAACAGCGGATGCAGGTACGGGAGCCTCAACAATAGTTGCAGATACAGAAGCCTCAACAGCACTGACAGGCGGAGAAGATGTAGCTACTTCCTCGATCGTCGTTTTCTCGTCCAGAGCAGATTCCTCGTAAGACGGAGAGGTAGCCTCATAACCGGGAGAGCCCATTGCGGTAGTCGGGGTAGCTGCGACTATAGTGATTTGCTCGCTCGAAGCAGAACGGGGTTCAACAGGGGTGCACAATATCGTCTGTTCAGCATATACTTGCTCAGGCGCTGTTGGAAGTGATTGTTCGATCACTGTTAGCTGGACATTAGTGTTTAAAGCCTTAGGAACATTAAGAGGAACATACTTATGGGGGTCAAATCTTGATCACGCGACTTCGAAGATGGATTTGAAAGCTCTTCCTGGTTGGTAGCAATAGGAGCTTCCTGGACGGCATCTTCTACGAGGGAGGGAACCACAGAAGAAGGTCGTTCAGTCCTCGGAGAAGACTCGAACTCATCTTGGGCTGGACTCGCGAAATCTGCCTGCGTGGAGGGGCTATTGAAGTCGCTCTGTGAGGGACTGTCAAAATCATGTTGAGAAGGGCTTTCGGAATCAGCCTGAGACGGGCTTGTGAATGCATCATCTACACCCGGGGATGCGCCAAGTTCCAACATGAGACTCTCTAAAAGATCCTTGGGCACCTCGTCAGAAGCTGACACGACGATGGATGGGAGGGGCGGGACTTCGGGAATCTCAGTTTCCACACTAGGCACACCCCGTGATGAAGGTCTTGTTGGAGGAAGGGAAGGAGGGGGAATAGATTCCTCGAGCATGTCCGACTCGGCTTTCCGCGCGATCTCTAATGCCGTTGCGAAAGCCGTGCCACGGCGAGCTAGAGGTTGTGTTTGTATTATTGTGCTCGTAGGCTCTGCTGGGCTGACTGGAGAGGCCGAGGATGAACTAGGTGATTCAGGTGGCGACGACATCCCGGGGGACGACATGGGGGACATATAGTCCATCTCCTCGTCATAGTCCGCATACGAGTACGACACCGATCTCCTATTGTCGCTCGGAGACACCGCCCTGTCCAGCGGCGACCCCGCTCGGCTGATAGTCGCAGCGGCACTCACAGTCCTGGGTGCTGGCATGCGGTTCCCATACAGCTCGCCGGGTCTCCTGACCTGGCCCTCGGAGGGTGGTGGGGCACCCAGCCCAAAACGTCCCCTAGGCACTGGCACACCACCTTTCTTCTCGAACTTCTCTATCTTTTCGCGCAAGGCGCCGCCAAGTGGGCCAGGGGTCCCCGCGGCGCCTGGGGTAGGCGACGTTTCTCGCTGGGGCGCATTCCGTTGCTGGAGCGCGGCGATGCGCTCCTTGAGATTGACCTGCGGAGCCTGGACCCTGGAGGACGACCTGGTTGTTATGAAATGAGCAATCAGCCTAGGAGTTTTGCGCTGTCGACTCAGCTGCGTGGCGCTTACATTAGTAACAGGCTTTCAAATTGAAGTTCGGCGTGGCAAGCGTGTCTGCAGGCGACCAGCGACCCGTAGACAAAGACACGCCAATGATGTGAAGGAGAGGAGAGTAAGGAGAGATGAGGACAGTGTGCCCGAGGATGCTAATGAGGGCGTATGAGCCTCTTCTCACTGATGCAGTTTGAAGGGGTTGGTTAGTATAGGCTGTATAGCAAAACCTGTGTGAACCGATTCCCATGGATGATGATTATGTTGCTTTCCCTGGTGCCTGGACAACCACGCCAAATACAACCCAAATACTTCTCATCTTCTTATTGGCTCTTTCTGTCCATCCACATCATCATCATGATGCTGCAGAGCTCGGGAATCTACTTATAGTATCAACGTTGCAACCCGCTTGAGGTCGGGGGTGTCTGGAGCGGAACAGAGGCCTGGTGAGCACAGAATGTTCGCTGTCTTCCGTCCCGTGTTCAAATCGCACAATATAGTTCTTCAGATTGACGCGCATGGATATCGTCCTAGCCTGAATATGCGATCCATTCTTATCATCGTACAGTCAGTTAACCGACAGCCTTGCGTGTGCTTGAACGTCTTCACATTCTGCACCTAGCGAAGAGAAGTCTCCGGGCTTACTGATGAGATATGGACGCGTCGATGAGGGCTTGAACGCGAATCTTCGCTCCCTTTATCATTTTAAGGATTAGTATAGGGTACAAAGAGTCAGACCCATTCCAAGTCCCAGAAATATTTTAAGGTCATTTACGTAATCCATCCTTGCCAAGGCCGAAGCATTCAATTATTCAAAACCATGATAGAAGTGGAGTCGCCTCATAGCTTAAGCTTGCCGTAGTTCGTACAGGACGTAGTCACTCAGCATTGTGGCTCATCTCTTCCGACCAACCTAAATTCTTTCTACAATCTTTACCTCCCGTCCTTTCAAGTTCTAGAGTCCTAAACGCTCGAAGATGGTCTAGATTTGAATTTTGCCGAAGCTATACGGTGAGAGGATCACATATAAATGGATATCACTGATATGTCACACTCGTGATGTTCTCTAGGCTGTAAACTCGATGCACCAGTTTGTATACATCAGGCGAACTTGCATTAGCGAAATATTGCACAAGGGAGAATTCTGAGCAACATGTGATCTGACCAGAAATACGGCATTTTCGCTTGTCTCCAGCTGAAAATTACTGAGAGTCTTTAGACCACGTCTAAGGCCCGGGATAGGGCATGTGAAGTGCCTCGAAGATGCACCACCCAATTGGGGTACATTTAGCCGCCAGGAGCAGGTATTTTAACCACCAATGACCAGTAACCCTTCTAGGATAGAAAGTCGGCAGTCGTCCCCATAACCTGGAAACTTGAAAATCGGGAAGAATTTAGAAGAATCTCTAGGTTAATAATGCATTGTATATCCCTGGCCTATCCGCTAGATTTTACCTGGATTTCTTTTTCGTTCTTGGTTCTTTCCTGCAACTTCTAGCCCAGCGGACGAAGTCTTCTAGAGACACGAGACTATTTTTAGACTGCGGTAAATAATTACTCTTGGAATTTGGCTCCAGCACTGGCACTCCTCTCGACTTCTGAACTTCTCAAGTTGATGCGTTGAACTTGAACGTCATTCAGCGGCCAATCCCCGCACTTTTGGAAGCTGAAGGCAACCCATACGGTGTTTGACCAGTCAGTCGTACAGCATAGGTCATTTGCACAGTAGAGCTTTTCTCAATGAAATTGATTACTGGAGCCATTCTGACTATTATATTTTATAGAAATAGCTTTCGGACAATGTAGAAACTTGCGGAAAAGTCGCGACGGTAGGTTTGGAAAGTTTGAGCTCAAGAATTCCCGATCCGGTCATTTTCATCAAAAGTGTATTTCAACGTGAGCACACCAGAACGGCACTTGTACATATGGAATGTCATATTAATGCTGTAACACCTTTCCTTGTTTCAATGCTACAGTGAATGTTAAATGGATCTATTGAGAGTTCATTGAGAAATGGATGGATTATTGTTTGGGAGAAGGAAAGGGGGCCTTGGATTATTACATAATTACAAAACCATATTAACCTAATCGAGTAAGATGATAAGAAATATATAATCAAAGTCTGGTGTACAAATGAGTTGATTTGGCCAGATTTCAACTTTTCAACTTCAGAGACGCATAACTTCAGAAAACCTGCTTCAATCTCTTTCAAGTTTTGTACACTTATATTTGAGATGCACGACTACAGATAATTGTAAAAAAAAATTGCAGGATCTTTGTTTTTGGTCGTGTAATAAAGCAAACAATTTTTTAGCGTACAACTGACCGGTCAAATACTGTATATTACGTAGTATCCTCCATTTGACTATTCGGTTTGCGATCGGGCTGCTTACTGCTCCGCAGACTGACAAATTTAAATTTTATGTAAAATGAACGGCATTTCCGGGTCAAATAGGAATCTAGTTTGGCAGGTGGACAATTCACCTACCAATGCCGAGAAAGTTTTATTCGACGGCTTGGGGTTTGCTTTGGATTTCCTAACCATGCGCCGTACGCGGCTGTGACGGCTGGGCAGCTAAATGAAATTTTATTTGCGGGTGGAGTTGTAACATCACTCCATGTCACCATGTCACCATCGCAAGTGACGCGACTACTGATCCGCACTCTCTCGTGTAAATAATACGCAAACATCGAATTTCGTAGCAAGGTCATGTCATACGCTTCCCTTTCATCGTCTCAATGCTAGCACATTATAAAATGATTTTTTCAGCATCCTACAAATGTACAAAATCCAAGGTATATTCTGGTCACATATTTGCGGATCGTCAGGGTTTTATGGTATTTTTAGATGTCCCTGCCAAGGCTTCATGGAGTGAGCCATCAGGCAGATCCCATACCGAACAAACACACCATGATTTCGCCACTTCTCGTCTCCCCACTGCCACCTGCCAACGCAACTGTGCAGGTCCCGAATGCTACAAGTCATGAATAGGCGGCACCAGCTGCGACTTGGTGTTGTTCTTCTCAGTGTATGCGGTATATTCTCACTATTTATACGACTCAAGTCTGCCAGTGAGACCGTTGTCGTAGAGCTTCGCCCTATTGAAGTCGAATCGCCGCCGATTGCGGAGGTTAACCCTGTCGTGCTGGAATCAGACCCCGATGTCCCTCCATCATATGAGAAGCTAAGGGAATGGGAACAAAATTTACCGCAGCACGACTTGGATCTTCCGCTGCCTGAGGGGAAGAAAGGACGCTATCTGTTTTTCAGCAGCGAGATCCAGGGGTCAGGGTGGAACAACTGCTTAAATGAAAGGTGCGGCTGCTGCAATGTTTTATGACTATCCTCTAATCATGCTAACTGCGTTGACAGACTTATGAACACGTATCTTGCGTACAAATCCAAGCGCAGTTACGTCTTTAAAGACTATATGTGGAACACGCAACATTGCCCATGGCCGCAAGATAAATGGCGAAATGGTCAGGTACCACTTACGCCTCTCAATGCCCTTATGTCTGGGCCCACCGTAGGTGGACCATGGGATGTAGGAGACGACGCACCTCGTTCGGTCAACGAGCGTTACTGGAACGTCGTCTGTCCACCGAATGAACGCCTTATCATCCGTACAGGGGATGTTAAACCCCAAGTCGCCTGGAAAGAAGGCGATGTTCTTTTCCGATTTTGGGAAAAGCTCCTACTCGAAGCCCCCGAGCGCTGCGTGGATATCCAGGGATCTCCGGGCGATAACCTCCCCCAGACCTTCGATCTCTGGCTATGGGGCAGCACACGCGTACTATCCCTCTGGGATGAATTCTCTAAGTCCCCCGTCTCCCGCCTCCTGGGCAATTCGCCCATCGTTAACTCGGCTGTAGCGAGGAACGAATACTTGTTCCTTCCCAAAGGCCCTCGTCCAGCGTTCCCTGTCGCCCGGGACCCGTATGACCGAATGCTTGCGATCCATATCCGTCGTGGGGACTATAAGAATCACTGCAAAGGCCTTGCAGATTGGAACTCCACGTTCTACTCCTGGAACCTGCTTGAGTTCCTCCCCGACCGGTTTATCCATCCGACAGGTGGTGCCGAAGGTCACAATACTCCCGAGAATGTCGCTGAGTACATTCGACATTGCTATCCTTCCATCGAGGATATTCTCAAGAAGACTCGTGACGTACGCGCAGACTACCAGAGACAGGCGCCATTACACGGGGGCGAAAGACGGACGCTCGATGTCCTGTACGTCCTAACGAACGATCGTACCGAGTGGTTAGATGAGTTGAAGGAAGCGCTCCGGAAGGAGCAGTGGTATACCATTGTAACAAGCAGTGAGCTGGAGCTCGACCAAGAACAGAAGGATGTAGGAATGGCGATCGACATGGAAGTCGCAAGAAAGGCCGCGGTGTTCATCGGCAATGGGGTGAGTCCTATCTGCCTGGAGTCCCTGAGATATATTTGCTAATGTCTTCTGCAGTGGTCTTCGTTTACAAGTAACGTCGTTCACCGACGGCTAGTGAACGGAAAAGAGGCCAGTAGCACGCGGTTCTTCTAATTATCGAAAAGACTTGGAATATCATTATTAATACGAAGTATACGTATAGTCACCCTATTAATGTCGCTAAGGATGCGGAAGATATTCGAAATTAGAAATTCGTTGTACAATTTAGTGTCGTGATTGGCGCTGAGATAGGCTGCGATTTTGTGGATGCTATAGGGCCTGGACGCTTCCCTATCGAACCGAGATCAACAACTTGCTACTACGACATACTTCTTGAACGGAGTGTCCCATAATCCTAGGATCAGAGTCTAGCAACCAGCGGTCATGGCATAGCTAACCCGGAGGTGGAGTAAAACATACGCATAATCATGACACCGCTTAGCCCTAACCATCACCATAACAGCCTCGATTACGCACAATGACTGCACCAGGTTTCAGTCTGATTTCAGCCTAAATGACCCGCAAAAGCGGACAGCGCACACTGTTTGAGCCAACGAGCGTCCTGATATTATATTGATGGTTTACGTCCGTAACGCGCCAACAACCTCCATGTCGATGTTCAAATCCAGCCGAAAACATCTATGCAAGAGGTAATCCAACCGAAATCCAAGCACAACGGAGATCCACAACTGGGCGCCCGTGAGCCCAAGACGATCTTTGAATCACTCAAATTCTTCCATGTCATCAGACTCGCCCCCATAGCCAATTCCCTTCGAGAGCCAATAGGACCTCCGTCGCTTATCCGCCTCTGTGTTCTTTGAACCTGAATCACCGGACAGTCGCTTTGGGCTATCGCTATCACTATCATCGCTCGCGTACTGCCCCTCTTCCACCCCATTGCGGTCGATATACTCGGAGTCGTCATCATCTACAATGAACACGGTATGAGCATCCGACTGCTTCCCGGTTCGTCGCCGCTTCTTGGGAGGCTGCCGCCCGATGTCATAGCGCCCGCCTTC
>JASFDH010002526.1:0-10681 GCA_036937195.1 Nidularia pulvinata | reverse complement strand
AATTGGGTGTTAGGAACGAAGGAGGTGCAGCACATAAGCTGAAGCCATCGCCCATCTCGATCTCCTACCTTGGTAGCACTCGAATGCGTTTACCAGAGATATCCCCGGAGACTCCAGAATCTCTCTCTGTTGATCTCATGCACTTATCCATCCGGAACTTCTGGGCTATACCCCAGGAAGACCAGTTTGTGACAGAAAAATAAAATATAATCATTTAAAATTGTTTAAAATTGGTTTATAAGTATTTTTGTCTGCCAAATCTACTTGAGAAACTCAGTTTTTGAAGCTCTGGAAGCCATGGAAGACTGAGAGCCCTTTTTGACAGGCATTTTACAGTAATTAGTCAATATCACTGTACCAAAAAATATATATGATTGGTGTATTATCTAAATCAAATTTCACAAAGAAAAATCAGTGATTTTGTGGTTCTATGAAGTGCCATGGCCTTGTCTCAAGATTCTTTGTGTGACAACCAAATGACAGCCTGTGACATAAAATCACATTATCAGGGATTTATTTTTATTTAATTCTGCATTTATATCCTGCAACAAGTATCATATCTACTAAGATGCAGTGGCCTTCCATATGAACAATGGGCCTAACAACCTTTCTAAGTTCTATACTGGATATGCTTGAGCTGTTGTGATGGAGATGGAGATTCTGATTTGTTAGATTCCTTGGCTAGGTGGTGTGTGCAGTGGTGGGTGCTTCCAGGGAAGCTCATGTAGTGATGTCCTGGCTCTGGTCTCAGGCCCCAGAATGGGCCAAGCCAAGCCAAATAAAGCTGGGACAAGCCTGGCTGAGCAGCACAGCCTTACAGGGCTTTGGCCTGGCCTCAAATTTCACAAAGCCTGAGTTGTTTGGCCTGAGCCCCAGCTTTTCAGTTCTCAAAATTTCCTGAAAGCCACCTGATTTTGGAGTTTGAGCAACATCTGCAGATGGTTCATTTTAGCAAGCACTGACTCAGTTATATTCTGTAGCTATCTAGAATAGAATTCAACTGCCATCTCAATTCACTTGACAACATTCCACATGGAATGACATTGCCTGGGTGGTGGGGGGTACTATGTGGTTTTGATTTCATGTATCATTAGTGCTATTTGCATAATTTACCTTAGATTAGTGCACCATGCATCCCTGTATGAGCCTCTCTTGCTTGTGACTACATGCTGATCATGGCATCCTCAGTCTCAAGTGAGTGCACCTTCTCAGCTGCCAGAATCATGATTAGCAAGTGCTGCAATTGACTACAAGATGACATTGTTGAGGCACTCCAATTCTTGAAGTGCTGTATTTGGACTCATCTACTGTGAGCCTGTGCCAACATCAGCTGTTGAACTTTCAATAGAGGTGGGAGATGATGACAGAGATGCTAATTGGGTGGATGAAGATGAGCCAGAGCCTCAGGCATGGGACCTTTTGATTAACATTTGATAGTGACTAGTACTTAACTTTATTTTATATTAAGCTTATTATTCAAGTACTCTGACCTACAATAAGCCCCGGCTTGAGTCTAAGCCAGGCCAGGCCAAGCCCGAGCTTTTTCAAGCGGCCCGGCCTACAATTTCCACAAGCCTGAGCCCAGGAAAGCCGAGCCGTAGCCGGGGCTTTCAGGCCGGGCCGGAGCCAGGACATCACTAAGCTCACGTTATCAGGGAGTTGTTCACCCCCGCTGTTAAGGCACTTAGCGAAAGCGTGGCTTCTGCATTTGTTCTACCCAAGTAAGGATTGACTGTTATGCATTTTAATTTGTGTATTTGCTATGTAATTTTCAGCACACGTCTGCAGCGATCTAATGAACTTCGCGTTACAATATAAAGGGTATTACCAGCTGGAACATCGTGAGCACTTTTCTTTTTTATTCCCGTTGCCAAGTTATTAATAAATTCGGTTATTTCAGCTGAAGAGAGTCAACAGTACTGGTGCTCAATCTCTGGGAAACTCGATATCAGCGCAAGCATTTATAGTTTTGCTTTTGGAACATCTAATTTACAAGGTGGCCGAGACGAGGAGGATGTTGACAGGCATGGGTTTATGCCAACTTTTCCAGATTTGCGAGTTTGATTGCACGAGGATTTTCCTAAGATTGTGAGGGATCCGATGAATTTATTTCGAGATATCACATTCTTAAGCGTTCATCTATAAGCCGATCTTCATTTGACCATGAAAATCCTGAAAGACTGGGGATTGGACACCAACCTAGGTGGTCTTGGCCACAAAGACGCCGCCTACAATCCCATCCCATTTTCCCTAAAAATGCAAATTTGTTAAGTGTGGAATTCCAGTCAATTTTGGTGGTATATCATGCAGTAATCGTGGTACGTGAGTAGGATCATAGTGTCGAGTATCTCATCGACATTCTGATTTTTAGGATGATTCCAATAAAGGCTTATTCAAGCTGCAAAAGTTTCTTCAATGCATGAGGTCGGTGGGTGGGGAGATGTTGGCGAGTTTAGCTTGCCTGAGGGATCCGACATCCCTGCTCTGAACAAGAACCATTGTGCTTACATTTCTGTGAAGTGCTATGTCAGAGTGAGGCCGGTTATTACTTTCTGAACTTCAAGTTGCTTGAGGAATTGAAGAGCCTGCGGGAATCCACAATCAACTGGAATGAAAGGGAAGCATCCGCTGGGTTCAAAAAACAAGGAAAAGAAGAGCTTAAGCAAATCAAGGATTTGGATAGTGAAAGAACTCAAAACGTCTCGCGGAAACGAAACAAAATGTAGCTCCAAAGATAACGCAGGCACTACGCAGATATAATAAGCCTTCGCCAGATACTGAGGAAGAAGTCATTGATTTGGATGGGGGGATCAAGTCCAAACGATGCGCGCCATTGCGACGAAGTGATTCTCCAAAGATGACCCGAAGTCTGCGTTCTAGGAGGCACTCATCTTACAGTCTCCGTGCACGAGCAATAGCCGGGGGTATGTGATGAGTGAGGACCGAGATAGCTCTGGTAGCAACATGTCGACCCAATGCTGTTTTTCATTTCTTGACGTGCTGTCTGCTTAAATTCTGATTTAATGAGTTGAGATAGAAGCCTCTATAAATATTATTGTTAGAAGAAAATAAACCCGAATACACACAAAATTATTACCCAGGGCGAGTCATGCTATAGAAATAATCAAGAAGATTGACATGAATTCCTAGTCAGAAGATCCGGGGCCGGGTAAACGTGACTGAATCTTTGTATTGCGCTCGTTAACACCTTGGAGCGTGCTGACGTGCTGTGCCGTCGCTCATGAGTAATCCAACAGGCATTTCAGCACAGTCAGGAGGCGCAGTGAAGTCATGAACGGCACTGAGTAATGAGCAGTGGAGGGAGGAGGAAGAGGGAGGATGCCGATTGTGGCAAGTTTGGCAAGGGCGGCCACTAAGCCCATGTGGCCAGGGAGAGGTCAGAGAGACTTCCCTTTCGAGCGCTCTATGTGCGAACTCCGTGGTCAGCGCCGGACGCGACTCTACTGAAAAGCGCGTTTGTGCCCCTTTGCTCCCTCTTTCACGTTCCTTATTCTGTTCCCCCCTGGCGTGCTCTAACATATTTCTCAACTCCAACGGCACCAAGCCACCCCAAGCATCTGTGCAACGAACATAATCCCACCATGACAACGCCTTCGCGGCCCTCTTCAACCTCGGCGCCCAAGGCAGGCAGCTCCAAGTTGCTCAATGACTTTGTGCGTTCTTCTACGGTGTTAGTGGTGTATGACGCTGAGAGGTATTGATAGCATCTCGGCGACTCTCTGGGGAAAGGAGCGTTCGGGCAAGTCTATCGTACGTTGCGATCGGAATGCTTATACGATCACGATTGTTAACTTCGCACAGGGGCCCTCAACTGGGCGACAGGGGAGACCGTCGCGGTGAAGGAGATCCAGCTGAGCACTATCCCGAAAAATGAACTCCCAGAGATCATGGTGAGCGCAATCGCTGTGCTACTCTCACGATGGGCATTCTGACACGACCCGGTATCCCAGTCCGAGATTGATCTGCTGAAGAACTTAAATGTGAGTGTATCATCGTCCAGTTTTATCAGATACGTCCAACCCTTTACTAGCATCTCAACATCGTCAAGTACAAAGGGTTCGTAAAGACGCGGGAGTTTCTGTACATCATCCTCGAGTACGTAACATCGTATTCTCTACGCGTTCTGCAGCTCAATGCTTCCAGATTCTGCGAGAATGGATCCCTCCATAACATCTCGAAGCGGTTTGGCAAGTTCCCAGAGAATCTCGTAGCAGTGTACATCTCGCAAGTGCTCGAAGGGCTGGTCTACCTGCACGACCAAGGTGTGATACATCGCGATATCAAAGGCGCCAACATCCTCACTAACAAAGACGGGACCGTGAAACTGGCCGATTTCGGTGTCGCTGCGAGGACGGGAGGCGTGACAGACGGTGCTGTGGTTGGGAGTCCATATTGGAGTGCGTTGAATCGAGGTAACCCTACGTGACACACTTGCTGACTTTCGCAACAGTGGCTCCCGAAGTCATAGAACAATCCGGCGCGACAACTGCTTCGGACATCTGGTAACTCCATCCCCCCTAACCTCCCAATTGCCACTAACATCCACACAGGAGCGTAGGCTGCGTCGTTATCGAACTGCTCGAAGGCCATCCACCCTACCACACGCTCGACCCCATGCCCGCACTCTTCCGCATCGTGCAAGACGACTGCCCGCCGATTCCCGAGGGCGCCTCGCCCATCGTCAAGGACTTCCTCTACCACTGCTTCCAGAAAGACTGCAACCTGCGGATATCCGCGAAGAAGCTCCTGCGGCACCCATGGATGGTCTCCGCCCGGAAGCAGATGGCGGAAGGGAGGGGCGTGCCGCCGAGCGAGGGTGCGGGAGAGAGGAGTACGGGCCAGGAGGGCACGAAGAAGCCGAGGGTGAATTATAATTATGATGAGGCAGTATTGAAGGTGCGCGAATGGAATGAGGCGCTGAAATGTAGGTTCTTACCCTTCAGACGGAGATGAACTAATGAATGCTCATATTCTACACTAGCGCCTTCAAAGCCCTCGAAGCACCCCTCCCGGCACACCCGACCAGCATCCCCACTTCAACGGCACTCGGAAATCCCACCGTCAACGTCCCTGCCGTCGCTGGGCGGGCATCCTTCGTCTGGTCCATCAGGCTGGAAGAGCGGCTCAGCGCCCGCGGCCAAACCAGGACTTAATCTCGTCGAGAAGATCCAGCCACTCTCATTCACGCTGCAGCCGCCAGAAGAGCAGACGGACAACTGGGACGACGACTTCGAGGAGGGTATCTCGTTCACTAAGCTGCAAGGTTCGTTCCTTCTCTTTCTGTAACTTCCTACTAATGCTAAACGGTTTGAACGCCATTTGCGTATAGCTCTGGAGAAAACGACTGTGGACGAGGCCGAGGAAAAGCACGAGATCGAAGACAACGCTCAAACCATCAGGCCAAATCGCAGCCCAGGCCTACGCACCGTCCCGCTCGCACAGCCGCCCTCGGCGGACATCGCGCCTATCGTGGAGGACTACTCGGATCTGGCGGCAGAGGAAGACCAGCAGTGGCTCGAGGAGAAGGTCGCGGATTTCAAGGTCAGTTGAATCCCACCACATTTTTGCTCGTTTGTATTTACGAAGTGTTACTCCGCACAGATGAAGAACTCCGTCCGGCGAGGCCTCTTCCACCCAGACGACATCAAAGTCGTCGGCCTCACAGGAAGCAGCAGCGGCGCCCCACTCTCCGCGCCCCTCCCCGGCCTTACGCGCAAATCCTCCCGCTCCTCCCTCAGCCCCATCCAAGCCATCCAAGGCCCCTCGTTCGGGCCCTCCTCCGCCTCTTCGACACACTCCCGCTCCACGTCGCTTGCGAGTGGGTCGATAGGCCGCGCGGAGGCCCGCCGGCTGCAAAACCAAGCAGAGTTCGGGAAGTACGCGGAGGACGACGATGAGGATTATGAGGATGTGTTTGGGAAGCCAAATGGGACTAGTGAGTAGCTCGTGGGTTTTCTGTGTTTTTGGATACAATTGACAGTGATGTACTGCAGCGACGGAACACTCTATGCAGGCTTTACAGCTGAATACGAAGCTTTCGAATAAGTCATGGGTGGGTATTATTTTATTTTATTCCCCAGTTATCATTGATATTCTGTTGCAGCTGGGAGACGAGAACTCCGACGAAGAGGATCCATTCGCAGAAGTACTTCCAAAATTGTGTTTTCTTTCTGCTTTTTATCTGACGATTTTCCATAGATCGATGAAGGCTTCTCAGAAGACGACCTCGAAGCCAACCTCCAGCGCGACAAATACGCTCGATTATGCAATGCTGTCAACCAGCTCATCGACGAACTGACGCCTGCAGCACCAGACTTCCAGCTGCGCGATGCCTGTGACCAACTGGTAAGAGTACCCTCAGATTTTTATCTCATACAAGTTTACTAACTAACCTGGTGTAGCTGAACATCATGGGCGAGGCACCGGAAATGCAAGTCCAGCTAGTGTCCTCTCATGGAATGTTGGCGATTCTGGAGGTACTAGAAGGCAAGTGCTCTAGGGATATCATCATGAAATTGTTGCAGATCGTCAATTTGGTGAGTCGTTATTTGAATCTGATATCACCCATATGTGCTGAATTGCCCCACTAGCTGGTGACGGCGGACCTAGGGTTCTTGGAGAGCTTCTGCTTGATTGGGTGCGTTTCTCAGTAGTTATATTATGCCGATCCTTTTTCTAATTCTCTTGATTAGTGGGATTCCTGTTATGATGGGTTAGCCTTTTGATATTTTTCCAGTGCATGTTGCTTACCATTCCGTGATATAGAATTCACTTCCAAGAAGTATCCATCCGAGTGTCGGCTCGAAGCATCCAACTTTATCCGTTTACTATGTCATACCTCGGTGTTGACATTGCAGATGTTCATCTCGTACGTGATCTTATTTTCTGTATATTCAAATATTCGTGTCTCACCCAAATTCTTACCAGATGTCGAGGATTGAAAGTACTAGTAGACCTTCTAGATGAAGACTACACAGAGCAGACTGAGCTCGTCATCCACGCGCTCAACGGGATCGGCAGCGTCTTTGAGCTGCAAAGCCCCACCACGAAGAACGACTTCTGCCGGATGTTCATCCGCGAGGGCCTGCTTGACCCCCTCTCGGCTGCGCTTCTGAATGTCATGGCCAGCCGGGAAACGCCGTCCATCGAAACGAAGATGAAGATCATCCAGATTTTGCTGGTGTTCTCGCAGGTATCGCAGTCAGATATACATGTACGAAATGCGCTGGGGACACGGAAAGTTGTTCGACGTAATTATTTTTCATTCCCATTCCCGGATGGTCACTGATTCTTTTCTGTAGGGCTGCTTCGCGCTTGTGAATTGCTGGAGCCAGAGTGTCTGGTACAGATGCTCAAAGCCGTTAAGCATCTATCTATGAACGCAACACTGCTCGAGGTGCTGCAGAATGCCAACGCTCTTGAAATCCTCATTCGGATTTTAGACGAACAGTCGACCGGGCCACATAGCACTGTATGTTCCCTATCTTCTCCTCACATGCAGCATTCTTACTGATTATTTCCTACAGGAAATGGCCAACCATGTCTTCCAGACATGCTATAACCTCTGCCGCTTGAACAAGTCACGGCAGGAAGAGGCCGCACAGGCAGGTATCATCCCGTGCCTCAAGCGCGTCATCGAGACGCGATCGCCCCTCAAGCAGTTTGCACTCCCTATTCTGTGCGATATGGCAAGCGCTGGGAAGAGCTGCCGGAATATCCTGTGGCAACATGAGGGTATCGCCATGTACGTCAAGCTGCTGGAGGATCCGTACTTCCAGGTCAGCGCTCTGGAATCCATTTTGTCTTGGTGCGTGCCTTTATCCTGGACTTTCTTAAACGATATGTTGAAAATTAAATGAATGACAGGTTACAAGACGAAACTGCCCGCGTCGAAGACGAGCTCCTCAAACCCGACGCCATCGACGCCCTCCTTCAGTGCTTTGTCACGGCCAAAGCCAACTCCTTCGAGAACCTCCTTAACCCTTTCCTCAAAATCACGCACCTCTCCATGCCCATCACTATCGCCATCGCGCGCTCCTCCGCATTTTTCAAGCGCATTGTCGATCGCCTGGGCCACAACTCCAAGGCCGTCGTGCGGCTCAACCTGCTCCGCCTCCTTAGGGGCGTGTGCGAGGTGCACCCGAACCGCGCGATGCTCGTCGAGCGGTATGGTTTACTGGGTGTTGTAGAGCGCCTGAGCAGGGGCGGCGGGGACGGCGCAGTATTGGTCAGGGAGCTGGCGCGCGAGATCGTGCCTGCGCTCAAACCTGCCTTGAAGCCCGCGGCGGGGAAGGCGAAGAGCAGTGGGGTAATGGATGGCCCGAGTAAGATTGGAGGCTCTGGGAAAAACGGGCTGGCGATCGCGCCGAAGAGAATGCGAAGGACCGCATCCGAGGCGAATGCCAGCCCGCTAGGGACGTCCAGTATGCTGAATGGGGAGGTGCAGAACTCCGTTGGTACTACACGGATAGGGATGGGCGTAGGGGACAGGGGGCGGTCGTCACCGAGACAGCGGCTAGGCGATATTCCGTGGCAGAGCTCGAACTTGGGCACGCGGGACCCAGAGAGCTGGCGGTGAATGTTTTTTCTTCTATCGTCGGAAGTCCACAACAGAACTATTGTATTTTTTATATTTTCTCTTTGGTTACTTATTATCCTTTCTCGAAGGTACTTACTCTCGCTCATTGCTCTGCATCTTTCCTTTTTATCAGCTGCATCATTACCTACACCACACACGGTACCTATATTACGCTCATTAGCATAGTCACTAGTTTTTCACGCCCGTTGCCATAGGCATCTGGATATTAGATTCGGCATTGGATCCGAGTATAAAAATATCTATCAGAGTGAGAGCAGTGAGCCTCGGGGCAAGGGGAGGGGAAGGAAGAGAGACTCACAAACTACATTATCTCCGGATGAAAGGCAATTGGAACCCTGACACCAACGCTCGTGCGCGATCCTGCGCACCGATGCCAGTTGCATTCGTTACGAAGTGGATATGCATGCCGTGCAAATGCGGGTATGCGTCCACATTGACTTCAATCTGGGGAAAGAAGCCCATGGCGTGCGGGGGAAGACCGAACGACACGACGCCTGACACCGCACTCGGGGTGTTCACGCTGGAGGACTGTGGTGGCAGAACAATACCATTGAAGTCCCGCAGACGTGGGTAGACGAATTCCACGAGCGTCCCGATGAAGTCGTACATGCAGCGCCCTCGCAGGTCCACCTTGGCACCTACGGGCACCCCAGGGCGGATCCACCCACCCACCGACTTCTTCCCCCTCACAATCTGCACGCCCTCGACGGCATGGTGCCCCCCTGCCTGGGAGTTCTCCCCGCTCAGCGCGCGCAGCTGCATAAGCACCGGCAGCAGATTCGACTTGCTTGAGATCGCTTCCTTCGCCATAATATGCAGGGTTATCTTCTCCAGCTGCACCACGTTGTCCGGGCGTGACGGCGGCGCGGGCTTCTTGCCCAGCTGGCTGCCGCCCACGGGCGGGTTGTGTCGGTACTTGGTATACGGATTCGCGGGGTCGAAGGTAAGGCGGATCTGGCGGGGCGGTTTGGGGGTGCCGGAGTGGTGCTTGTATGTCATGTACATGAGGTCGTCCTGGAGGGTGGTGTAGTAGTGGTCCTCGTAACGCGAGGGCGCGAACTCGCGCGTGACGATGGGGACGTGTGGTTGCGGGAGCCCTGTGCGCTCGTTGCGGCGCAGATTTTTGGTGACAAGAGGGTGGCGAAAACGCGTGACGCTGCGGCCTGCAGTAGCTGGAATGCTGGCGGACATTGGGAATGGAAAAGGGAGGAACGAGCGGAGCGGCGAGAACGATGGGCAAGCAACGTGCCAGTGAACACAGTGCTTACGCCGAAAAGTTTTGGATATTTGCCATCTCCCTCTGTGCCAAACAATCGCGGCGCGTCGCGTGCTATACAGTGGGGAACCTAGAAGAGGTGAAACTTATTTGATCATGATATCAGAAACAAATATTGGGAGATCAAAAACATGAATATTTTAGTTAGTCCTCTATGTATATTAGTGTCATGAAAAGAAAGACAGCACCATAGAAAATTTTTGGGAAAAAAGGGGTATTTCAGTGAAAATTCAAAAATAATCAATATTAACAAGGACTTTGTCAAATTTTGAGGTTTTTTGTGTTACAAAAATAGTGAAAAGTTATTACAAGGATATCCAGAGAGTATGTAGTAAATTAGGGGAGAGGAAATATAGGAAATAAAAATGAACATTTGAAGTAGAAAAGTCCTGAGGTTATGATACTGATGTCATATCCCTATACAGCACAGTACATGCCATCTCTGGACTACTCACAATCAATCCTGACACTTCCCTGACTTTCTGATCATCTCCAGGTTTACTCAGGTTTACTCTGGTCTATTTCCATTTTCATACTTACTCTGTTTCAGCCACACATACTATACTTTTCATACTATATCTCTTTGCATTAACATTCAATTTGTATTCCTTAGCCCTTGTCATATGCTCTCTATCTTTTAACCCACTTACTTCTCCATTGCACTATTATGATTATAGTGCTCTGCATATTTACTCTCGTTACTTACACTTTCTAGTATTTAAGTACTTCAAATGTATTGTAGTACTTCAGTTTGTTAATTATATTGTCTTCAACATCTCTACTAG
>JASFDH010002525.1:0-10688 GCA_036937195.1 Nidularia pulvinata | reverse complement strand
AGGTTCATAGCGAACCGCCTCCTCCTCTCGCCGCCCTCGCACTCCTCCCCCGCCGACTCCGCCGTCGAGTGGGCCTACGCCTTCGACGTGCACACGAACGCCTTCTTCCCGCTCTACCTCACGCTCTACCTCGCCCAGCTGTTCCTCCTCCCCATCGTGCTCCGCAACTACTGGGTGTGCCTGTGGGTGGGGAACACACTGTATCTCGCTGCGTAAGTCTTTCTCCCCCTCCCTCCCCTAAATACCCCTTCACTGACACGAGGAATAATCCAGGTTCGCGCAGTACACGTACGGGATCTACCTCGGGCTTAACGGTGCGTCTCCCTCCCAAATCCTAAATCCTGATCCTGACGTACCCTCGTTGTAGCCCTTCCCTTCCTCATCCGCACCGAACTCCTCCTCTCTCCCCTCCTCCCCCTCTTCACAGCGTACATCCTCTCCCTCATGGGTTTCAACGTCGCCGAACACGTCCTTGGGGTGTACTTCCGATAACATAGAGTCCATAACACCGCGTACTTACCACCGCGTGCCCGCCTCCTGTACCGCATACTCTATCTTACCCCGCACCGTACGCAGCACCTCATACGCTTCTTACCCTTGCACCGTACGCGTATTAACCCAGCATCCTGTACCCCCCCAACACCCATACTCCCCGCGTATGTCCCATGCACATCAGTAGACATTGTTGTTGTATATAGCCTCCCAGTAATTATTGATCCGTAGTATGGTATGCTGTACGGTCCATTATACAAGGGTCAAGGGCAGGAAAATGCCCAGTCAGCTTTGAGGCTGTGGGGCATCTCCATCGGCTACAAGCGCCTTCTCACCTAGTATTTCACCTCTTTTTTTTTCCCTTACGCTCTTACATATATCCCGCCGTCGTATTACTATTACTGTATTCTCCAACTTGTGACTTTGAGCCCACAAGCCACCAAACACCACGCGGAATTTCTAGCCTCTTTCCGCTTCTGCCACTGGGGTACATCACCTCTGCCCCCATCTGCAATCTGATCGCAAGTGGTCCTCCATTTCTGTTTCCGTCACGCCCCCAGTATCCACTCTAATCCTCTGCTGTCCCCGCCAGTGTCGTTCTCTACCAATACTACTACTACCACCCTGTCGCCTTTCTCCTCGTCTCCCCACATCCCACACCTCGCCGAAGACCAGAACCAGAAGCAAGGATGAGCACCCAGGTCGAGCGGGCGATAAAGGAGATCTCCGCCGCCGAGAAGCACCCCGTGCCAGACATCGACTTCACCCAGCATACCCTCGAGGACGGGAATGTCATCAGCACCCAGGAACGGGTCGTCAAGGACGTGCGTGCCCCCACCGGCAACGTTTTCTTATCGCTTTACTAACCCTCCCTTCCTCCCCTTCCACCCACCCTGCCTCCTCCTCCACCCGCAATGCCACCACACCCAGGTCCAAGCCCCCGCAATGCACACCCCCACCCCCGAGCAATTCTTCGCGAACCGCGGCGCGGACCGCACGAAGCCCGACATCGCCTTCCTCAAGAACCACTTCTACCGCGAGGGCCGCCTGACGGAGGAGCAGGCGCTCTGGATCCTCGAGAAGGGCTCCGAGGTCCTCAGGAAGGAGCCGAACGTGCTCAGCGTGGACGCCCCCATCACCGGTACGCTTTTGTCTTTCTGTCGTCCTTTGTGGGTGTGCGGTGTAGACTTATGGACGTGTAGTGTGTGGTGATATTCATGGACAATATGTACGTCTGCCTTTTCACTGGCTCGTGTTGCGACCCACCTGACATGCGTATAGTACGACCTAATGAAGCTCTTCGAAGTCGGTGGCAGCCCCGCCGACACGCGCTACCTCTTCCTTGGGGACTACGTCGACCGCGGGTACTTCTCCATCGAGGTGCGTGCCCCCTCTTCTCCCTCTATCCACGCTAATGTGACATGAATTCCACTGCAGTGCGTGCTCTACCTCTGGTCCCTCAAGATCTGGTACCCCGACACGCTCTTCCTCCTGCGGGGGAACCACGAGTGCCGGCATTTGACGGATTATTTCACGTTCAAGCTTGAATGTGCGTGTGGTTTTTACTTTCTGTATCTCTTAGTGGTTCTTTTCGTGTCTCTTTGTCTTGTCGTTTTTATTGCTGTCTCCTCTTTGTTCTTTTCGTGTCTCGTGCTATCTTTTTGTGCCTTCTCTCCATTCTTTCAGTGTCTACACGCTTCCTTGTGCACTCTCCCTTTCCTTCCATATCTCCTCTTCCTTCCTCCAGCGTCTCCTCTCTTCCTCTCTCCTCCCTCTCTCCCCCCCTCACGCTCTCACACTAACCCCCTCCTATAGGCAAACACAAATACTCCGAGCGGATATACGACGCTTGCATGGAGTCCTTCTGCTGCCTCCCCCTCGCCGCCGTGATGAATAAGCAGTTCCTCTGCATCCACGGTGGGCTCTCCCCGGAGCTCAATACGCTCGATGATATCCGTGCCGTGAGCCCTTTCCTCTTCACCCCGCCTTTGCCTTTTCCCCACCCGCCTTTGCTATTTCCCCACCCGCCTTTGCCATTTCCCCACCCACTTTTTGCCCTTCCTACCCTCGCCCTTCCCGTTTCGCCATCCCATTTCCCCTTCTCTCTTCCCTCCCTACAACCCGCTAACTCCCCACCCCCAGATTGACCGCTTCCGCGAACCTCCCACGCACGGGCTCATGTGCGACATCCTCTGGGCGGACCCCGTCGAGGACTTTGGCACGGAAAAGACGACGGACAGCTTCGTGCACAACCACGTCCGTGGATGCTCGTATTTCTTCACGTGCGTCTTTGGTTTTTGTCCCATGTGGCGGGTGTGGTTGACACAGGGGATACACAGATACCAAGCGGCGTGTCAGTTCCTCGAGCGGAATAATTTGTTGTCTATCATCCGTGCGCATGAGGCGCAGGATGCTGGGTACGTCTTCTCCCCTTCCTCCCCCCCTTCATTGTCTCTTTACACCCCTCCCTCCAACAGCTACCGCATGTACCGCAAGACCAAAACGACCGGCTTCCCTTCCGTCATGACGATCTTCTCCGCGCCCAACTACCTCGACGTATACAACAACAAGGCCGCCGTACTCAAGTATGAGAGCAATGTGATGAACATCCGGCAGTTCAACTGCACGCCGCATCCGTACTGGCTGCCCAATTTCATGGACGTGTTCACGTGGAGTTTACCGTTCGTTGGGGAGAAGAGTGCGTCTTCTGCCTTTTTTTTGCCTTTTTTCTTTCTGTATTGCGACTAGGAAGCTGATAATGTGAACGACGCGCAGTCACGGACATGCTCGTCGCAGTGCTCAACACGTGCACAAAGGAGGAGCTCGAGGAGACGGACGACGATCTCGCGCTCATGTCCCCTGCGACGGCGGACGCGGAATCGGCAGAGCGCAGGAAGGTTATCAAGAACAAGATCATGGCCGTGGGGCGCATGGCGCGTGTGTTCGCGCTTCTCCGGTGTGTTTTTCTCTTGTCTCGCGCTTATGTGCTTTAGGGTGTGGGACACTGACTGGCGTTGAAGAGAGGAGTCGGAGAAGGTCTCGGAGCTCAAGAGTGTGTCGGGATCGGGCAAGCTACCGTATGGCACTCTTGCTTCTGGGTCAGAAGGTATCAGGGAGGCTATCACTGGATTTGAGGATGCGTATGTCCAGCTTTCTTCGTGGCCTGTCACCTGCTTACTCCTTAACATAGCCGTAAGTCTGACATCGAGAACGAGCGTCTGCCCCCAGAGCTCTTCGACGCCAACTCGGAAGAAGGCAAAGCTATCATGTCGCAGCCCACAACGCCCTCCGAAAGCTCCGAACCACCGCCCCCCGTCTCCGCCAATGGCGTCACCGCCTCCCTCGAGAAGGCAATCTCCAAAGCGCCCACCCTTACGCAGATCAATACCGGCACGTCCCCGCCCCCGCCCCTGCCTCAATCTCCACCCTCGATGTACTCCACACCCACCTCGCCCACCTCGCCCTCAATTAGCGGGTTCAAGCGCGGGCATTCACGGCAGGCGAGCCTGGGCACGACGATGACGAGCCCGAGCACGCGCCGGCGCAGCCTGGAGAGCACGATGTCCCTCATCCAGGGCGTGCTGGACGGGAAGGATAGGAAGCTCCAGGAGGAGGCGGAAGAGCCCCCCCTGGTGGACGGCCTCGCGAGTAGGCTGGCTTCGGCGTCGGTGAGCAATGGCTCGACTAATAGTGCCCGCGCGCCATCCCGCTGAGACCTGTGCATTGCCAGGGGAATGGCGGTGCTTCGCCTGGACGGTAGCCGTGCGCCCTCGTCGCGCCGCGGTCCTTTTGTGGACTGGTGTTTTTCTATCTCTCTCTCACTCACTCACGTTCCATCTCTATTCCTTTTTTTTCGCCTCGCGTTCTCGTGCGGTCGTTCGGGTGTGGGAAGTAGCTGGCATTCACGCAATGGGTTGGTTGGGTCGTAAAATGTTTTTTAATCAAACTCGTATTTTTGAAGCTTGGAGATCATGGGAATGTACGTTAGCTGAGAAAGACTTTCTTTTTTATGAACCAAAGCAGTCATCTGAGCATGCGGCACATGTGCTGTGGCCTGTGACGTCGTTAATGATCGACAGGCGGTGTATGCGTCTCACTCTATATCTAGCGCGGATCTGCATGGTGCATGTGGGGCATCGCAGGGCATCGCAGTCTCGCACTTTGTAGTTAACGTTAACCCTGAACACCGTATACCACGATAATCAACGGAGCATATCCACCCGTACACGATGACCAGTGTAACCGACTCGATCGTATTCCGAGACATCTTCTCCACCCCAGCGGCATCGCTCATCTGGTCTGATCAAACGCGGACAAAATACTATCTGAACTTCGAAGCTGCACTTGCGATCGTCCAGGCTCGTCTGGGCATTATCCCTACTAAGGCGGCGGAAGCTATCAAGGAGAAGTGCGATGTCAGACTTATGGACATGGACGAACTCGCGGCAGAAACCCAGAGGATTGGCTATCCTGTGCTGCCGATGGTGAAACAACTCGTGAAGTTGGTAAATGAAGTCGAGCCTGGCCTTGGCGAATGGGCTCACTGGGGTGCTACGACCCAGGTTTGTCCCATGGAGTCATTAAAATTTCACAGCTAAAAATGGGAGGTGTGATATAGGACGTCACAGACACGGCCACAATCCTTCAGCTGAGAGATACGTGCCAACTAATTAATTCTGCATTGGATGGTATAATTGCCGCTCTGCGCGAACTCTCTCATAGGTATGCCTCCACACCTATGGCGGCACGCTCCAATCTCCAACAAGCCGTGCCCATTACGTTCGGCTTTAAGATGGCGAGGCTGCTTGCTACTTTCCAACGGCACCAGCGGCGGTTGAAGGAGCTGCTTCCTCGCCTGCTCGTGATCGAATTCGGGGGTGCCGCTGGAACTTTGGCGACAATTTCTGACACAGGTCTGGGATTCGAAGTACAGGCCTTGCCGCGGAACTAGGTCTAGCTACGCCTGAAATCGCTTGGCACACCGAAAGAGACCGCATTGCAGAAGTGGGGGCATTCTTTGCTCTCGTCACGGGCACATGTGCCAAGTTCGCACTCGATGTGAAGCTCTTAATGCAAACAGAAGTTGGGGAAGTTTCTGAGCCGTTCGCCCCCCACAGGGGGTCAAGCAGTACAATGCCGCAGAAGAGGAATCCGATCTCAAGTGTGTACATAACGGCAATGGCGAGCACCGTCAGACAGCTGAGCGCGTCGTTGTTCGATGCTATGGTGGAGGACCACGAGAGGAGCACAGGACCATGGGAAATAGAGTGGATCGTTTTGCCCCAGATTTCCACAATGACCCATGCCACCTTGTTACACGTCCAGTCCTTAGCTGAAGGCCTGGAAGTACATCCCGAAGCCATGCAGAAGAATCTTGAGCTGACGAAAGGAGCGATCGTCAGTGAAGCAGTGATGATGGGTCTGGGGAAGTCTATGGGACGGCAAGTTGCGCACGACTTGGTTTACGATTTGTGCCGGGTAGCTGCTATAGAAGGGAAGCCGCTCCTGGATCTCTTGCTAGAGAGCGAGGAGATCAAGAAATTCGATGTGCGAGAAGAGGACCTGGAGAGGTTTTGCAACCCTACGAATTATTTAGGTTTGAGCGAAGAGATGGTCGCTCGAGTGATAGACAGAAGCTAATTAAATTAATTTTATATATGCAATTAGGAAGCCATGCCATATTCTTGCCGTTATTAATGTTTCGAGTGGAAAACGCGTAAAAATGAGAGTCGGCACAATGAAAGTTCGATTTCAACGCAAATTCAATAAACGTCTTGAACTGTTATTTTCTATTTACTTAAATTTGTTACCATTTGGATCAGAGGATCAAGTCATTTGATGGCGCTCGGCATTAACTTCGCTTCTTTCTAGGCCGACTCGTACGACGTAAACTGTAAATGCCGTTCTTTTCATCTTCCATCACATCAGTATAACCTATTCCCTCACGAGCCGTAAATCACGGTAGGTGAACGATTAACCCGAACATGGGCACTGAAAATTTAGTGATAGATGTGTACGCCATCTCCGAAATTGACTGCTTTACAATTAGCCGGCCTCGTTGTTTTCATTTGCCAGTACTCAACATCAGATATAAGATAATCTGAATATAACGGTCAAAACACTGAGGCGTGGTTGACGGCGTGGTGTATTGAGGAAACAATTTCTTCTGGTATTTGTGCTATTGGTTGTGTGAAGCTTAAACCCTATCGATGGAAGAAGCACATGTGCACATCGATAGCACATTGACATCAAAGATAGGTGAACCAGCTGACCACTTATATACGCAAGTCCCAGGACTCTGTGCGGCTCTGTGACTTCAAGCCTGAGTGCCGAGTGAAGGTGAGGTGCATGGTGAGATTCTCACCCATTGTATAGGCTTGGCAATTGGATCCTCGGTACCTCTCTTCTCATCATCAAGTTGAAGCGATGATGCTCACTTCAATCCATCACCGAGGAAAAGTTCCTCAGCGGCGGCATGAACCTCCGGACGATCTGGGCTGCGACGTTCTCATACAATCTTACGCATCCTAGAGGATACTCGCCGGAGGCACTAGAATGGATCCTTATAGCTGACAAGGAAACTATAGACCAAACTTCACCACACTCCGCTCAGTGCGTTTGTTTACTTGTGGGACGTACAAATAAACTACGCAGCGTGGCTGTACGCACCCTCCAACCTGCCTCCACACGTCTCCAGCCCACCATTCCTTTCGTATGGTCCTGCAGCACTCTCCCTCGCCGTTAGTGACGTCCATATCATGTACTAAGCTTCTCCATAGTCCCGCTTTAGGAATTAGCGGGTAAGTGACCCACATGTCGGGATATAGTGGTCTCGACCCACTGGATCCCGTTGCTCCAAGTCCCCCGCTGTGTTCAAGGATAGCGAAGCTGGACATGTATAAATACGAGCCCCAACAATTCGAATTGACCATCACTTCGTTTCATTTACCATGTCTTCAACATTAACAACTTCTCTTGTAGGTACGTTCGGTTTACAACTCGTATCTTAATATTTGCACGGAACTGATGGGGGAACCACTTCCCAAATAGACAAAGTCGCCATTGTCACAGGTTCTTCACGTGGCATTGGCGCCGCTATCGTGAGACGGCTTGCGGATGAGGGCGCGAACGTCATTGTGAATTGTTAGTGTCACATAGCACAGTTTTGCAAATGTGGCTCCTCTCTAACCATTTGTGGCTATTCTATAGATGTTAACGACCCCAAACCCGCAGAAGAACTTGTGAAGGAGATTAAATTAAATCACAAGGGCGACGTTGTCGCGGTAAAAGCCGATGCTTCCACAATTGCCGGCGGCCACCAACTTCTGGAGGAGGCCATCAAGGCATTCGGGAAGCTCGATATTCTCATATGCAATGCTGGTTTTATGAGTGCCAAAACCCTAGTTGATGTGGATGAGGAAACCTTCGATGCACATGTCAATAGCAACGTGAAGGGACCTCTATTTCTGGCCAAAGCAGCAATCCCCCATCTTTCAGCACGTAAGCTCACATTACAGTTTTCCTAGTGGTTCCAATTTTGACTGAATAACTTTCCAGCGGGCGGACGCATAATTTTCTTCTCGTCAAGCCTTACTGCCGCGAGTGCCGTGTTGCCCAATGCACTCTCCTATGTGGCCTCCAAAGGTAAATATCTGTCAGCATCTTAAAATGACTTAATGCTCATATGTAATCGAAAGGTGCGGTCGAGCAAATCTCCAGAGTTTTGGCTAAGGACCTGGGCTCTCGTGGTATAACTGTGAATACCCTTTCACCTGGACCAGTCGACACAAGTCTTTTCAGAGCAGGAAAGACAGAACAAGTTATTAAGTTTATTGCTTCTCAAAACCCGAGTAATAGGCTCGGACAGCCGGAGGAGATTGCGCCGATGGTGGCCTTCTTGTCAAGTCCAGCTGCTCAATGGATAAATGGTCAGAACATTCGTGTGAATGGGGTATGTTCTCTTTGTTGGTCTTTTCCCCAGCAAGTCTGACTTAATACACCCAGGGATTTGTTGTATAATTATTGTCGCATTCTTCCATCATCTACTTCATATTGAATCACAGTTGTAAAAGCACAGTACATAACTTGTAATCGGTTTACCACATAACTATGCCTTACCCGGAACCGGCTCACTTAAACCTGAATCGACAGTTTCTTGCAACGCGCTGGTGGACTACCGTTGAAAATCGTATATATCAAAATAATAGCCTTTTAAAAATACTAACAGTAGTAATTTGATGATTTTAGAGGGTTCATAGCATATATTATGAACATTGTGGAGAAATTCAGCTCTACACCAGGAAGCGGGTCACGGCGTTTTGGCACCGGAATTTGCCGACCCAACCCGCTGATACCGACTCCCTGCGCGGACATACAACATCTGCCCATTCCAACGCTCTGAAATTTTGCATATAGCTTCCCCGGACATGTTAATACACACCTACAATTTTACAGGTATTGGTGTATAAGTATTCGTGCTATAGCAACAAATCACTGAAATTATGAAGAGTTGCTCATCCCCAAACATCCAGTGCTATTACACGATGAATAAGCGCGGAGACAATATTCTGAAATTTGATGAATGTTGTTTTGCATAACACATCCATTAAAAGTATTTCTGAGCTAGCAAGTACGTTCTTAAGAATTTCAGAAGACTTGACTTCATCAGTAGTGAATCTATCTTGAACATGAACAGCTCAACATTAGAAAAGCTCGCGAAACTTAGAGAATTTATTTTAGCTTACAAGAATATGCAGTCAGGAAGTATAATACTTCTATTTTCAGTTGAAAAAAACCACTTCACCTTATTACACGATATGGTCAATATTTACTAACTTTTCATCCTTCAGAATGGAGATAAAACACCCTGCAACCATGAACACCGCGCTTCAAAGCTTCAACCTCCAAGCCAGTGCCTTGGCCGAAGCTGGCCAAGTTCTTGTTGACTCTTAAAGCTGTAACCAAATAAGAGCACGTGTGAGCGTCTACAACTAGTTCAACCAAGGTTGACAATAAGTTCTATACACTGCGTTCATGATGGCTTTTCTGGCTTGAGCCAGGCTTATGGCCAAACATTCCGAGGTGGGTGATCTCAGCCAATAGAACATGCACTCTAAAACATACGAGCTTCAGTACTAAAACACTCACGGTGAGATTGTCACGCTGATTCTTTTTCGAACCTCCGACACGGCCGCCTCTGAGTCTGAGCCTCATGGAGCATACACTACGGGCACGTGTACCCGTTTTTTTACCATCTGGAACTGCCACCTATATTATTGAGAGTACAGGCTATATTCTACACTCGCTGTCTACCGAAAATCCGTTTTCTCAGGAATTCGGTGTCGTGGAGTCCGTGTAGTATGCTTTGCACACTCCCACCAGCTATTCTTATGTATGCCTGCGATGTGATATTCATGGAAGCCTATTCACTTAAGAATATCTACAGCTAGGCTTGTGCTAGACATTAAATTTGCTCCGAAGCTTCCGGCACTTCATGATCAGCGCTTGCTTTGTTCTGTTCTGAAGTCCGATAACCTGAGACGCAGCCCACCAGGACTCCAGTGAGTGTCAATATTTTCAAGAGTGGTTGGTACGCATACGGATAGCGGGAACAGGTCTCCCTTGTTTTTCGAGCTTCAATATCATAATATATGTGCATGCCATTCGAGGTCACCTGAAACGTGGACAGGATTCGGTTAGCAAAGTTCAGCAGGATAAATGCGGAGTTGTCTGCTCTTCAAATTTGATCATATATACGGCTTTGTAAATAAATGCCCTGTACATACTGACTTCATATGTTCTTTCTCTCTTCCAGGCTACTATGTGACCATCTTCCTCCAAACTACTCCATGGGATACAACAAAGAGACCCTGTTTTTGTCCGGTTATATCATGACGGAAGCTAAAGACCTTAGAGCCAGTCACGAGGGCTCGAATGGAAGATGAGTACGTGGTACGTCAGTTAAGACTATTAAAGGAGACTAACACCTTGCAGTGATTCACCGATCTAGCACCCTGCGGTCGGCTTCCAAACTTCTGCGGTCTGTGGGACTTTGAGCCATCCTTTTGTCGGCGACATCTGTCCCAAGATATCTCCTGCAGTCTCCGTTGTCTTCCCCGGGTCTCAGGACTGCTGTTGATTATCAGATATTAGGACCCACGCTCGGAGGTTACCGACCGACAACTTCCCCGACCTTG
>JASFDH010002524.1:0-10690 GCA_036937195.1 Nidularia pulvinata | reverse complement strand
GACCGTGTACCTTCCATTTCTGGAGATGTCACAACTCTCACGTGATCTTGTTCGATTATGGATGACATCTACCTTAGTAAAAATTTGTCATGTGACGATGCGTTTTACGTCCTACAAGATATTTGACCCCAGCAGTGAGTGCCCAGCGGCATGCCAGTAGGGCTGGGTTGGAAACCCTCATGTTAGTAACAGCCTAGTAAATCACGTGTTATTAACATGTTGGTAACGTTTCTAACATGGAGGGGTCTAAAAGTATGTGTGAGAAACTGTGAGAAACTGTCAAACCATCCAGCAACGCTACTAATGGCTTCTGGTTTTTTTAAACATGATTCGGTGGCTAAATATCTGCCTGTAGTGATCATCATAAATATTGAGACTTTCGGTGCATATCTTCACTTATTAGTCACGTGGATAACCTTTTTTGGTACCGTTCCGAAACCTCCGGCCCTTGTGCAAACTCATCCTTCGCTGCTTAACGGCTTGAAAAGAGCACCAGCGATTCTCATCATGATATCTGCAGGGGATCGGCAAGATCTACTTGATCTTGTTGAAAAATTCAAAACTTGCGGTGAAGAACTCAATCTTGCTCATCTACTCGATCTGGTTGAAACAAAATTTTCGGATGGTGAAAGCCAGGAAGCAAAGGATTGGCGTACATACATGGAGAACGTTAATATGGCATGGACAAGTATCTATAAAGAAAATGAGCAAGTACTATGGCCCGAGGTGAGTATTCTATCCATTCACCTGTTGATCGCAGTCTGAGCATCCGGCACACATTACTTACATAGGCACCTCCGAATCCGGACACCCCTGCTCACGGTACCACGGTTGTCAAAGCTGTCAAAGCAGCGTGGGGACAAGCACTCGGCAACCTGGCAAAGGAAGAGCGTGACAAGTTGCGCGCTGAGCTCAAGCTGGAGTACGACGGCGGCAACGGAGTTGGACCAGCCAGGCAGTCCAACGTCCCAAAAGCTAAGCCAGGACCAGCTGGTGGAAGAACAAAGGACGAACTTGCCAATAAACTGGTTTTTGAGTATTCCGAGCCCCAACAGTCTGATCCTAGCAAGACAACACCAGTTATCTATTGCATCGCCTGCGATAAGAAGAGAATTGGACGTGATCCAGTTCAAATTAAATCACATGCCCAAGAGTGTAATGTACGCTTCAAATTTTATTTTTTATTATCGAAATGTGACAGGGTTTGCGCAGGCTCTTGCGAAACATTTCCCATCGCTTCATAGGGAAGTCACACTGCATCTAGCGGTAAAGGCTCATTCAACGACGGATGAAAAGCGAAAAAAGAACGAAAAGAAAAATGCCAACAGTAAAGACATGGAGGTGGACCCCAAACTTCAACCGACACAAGGAACACTTCATACCTACATGAACGCAGCCAAACTCACAGCACAGCAGATCATCAGAATTGAGCTCGCTATGTTCAAAATGTTCATTTGCTGTGCTCTTCCATGGGCTTTGATGAATAGTACATTTTTTGTCAACTTTGTCCTTGCACTTAACCCTGCCTTTTCTGTTCTGGATCGCTCAGCATTTTTTCCAAAGCACCTAGCACAGGAGGTTGCAGCATGGACAGTCCTGTTTATCAAGTTTCTCCAGGGAAAGTCTCATCTGACTATGTCCCTTGATGGTTGGAGTACTCGTTCCAAAGATGAAATATACACCTTCCACACAACAACACCCAAGCGTCGCTCTTTTTTTACTGATGGTCGCATTTTTAATGGGATCTCTGTGACAGGTGATGCACTTCGAGATGCAATTATTCAGGTGAGATCGAAACTTGCATTCTTAAACATTTTATTAATTTTTGCTTCCAGCTATTTAATTTGTATGGCAAAACCAGATATAGCGCTGTTGTTGGCGACGGTGGTTCAAATGTCCGATCTGCCAAAAAGAAGATCCACGAGCTCTATCCTTGGATCCTTAATATATATGACCCATGTCATAATCTGAATCTATACTTGAAGGATCTTGGTAAATTGTTCAAGGCTGTGAGCACTTCTTTTCTCAAGTTGCTCTTCTATCTAATATATGTCCATAGACATTAGTAATCGTAGCAGCTATTGCCAACTATTTTGGGAAATCAAACTATGGCACCTTTCAGCTGGATGTCCAACGCAAAGCCGAGGGAGTTGGCGAGGGCATCAAGTCCAATTCTGAAACCCGGTTCTCATCTAGCTATATGCAAGTTAAATCTGTTCATTCATGCATGAATCCAATCAAAAAGTGCGTCTGTTTGGAAACCTTGAAATTCGACACTCCTGCAGTGAGCATATTCTTTTTAATATCAATCTGGGTACACTGTCAATTCTGAAGAAATACCCTAGACAAAAAAGTTGCTTCCATATATTGAAGACGGCATACAACATTACCAGTTCATGACAGAAATGACTGGTTTCATCCACCTTCTATCTTCGGGTGCTAATGCCATTCTCACTCTTGAGGGCCAGAACACCACATGTGCTGATGTCTTCTATGCATGGGTTTGTATCGCACATCATCTAGAGCGGGTTCTTGCATCATCAACAATCGGACTCACCAAGTATTGTAAAGATGTCATTGGAATCTATAATCATCGGTTCAACCAGATGATGACTGAATCATCTTATTCAATTTTTCTGCTAGGATATTATCTTCACCCATGTAAGTTTAATTCATTTACATAATTAGAAGTTGAACTAATACAATTTCAGTGTTTCGTCATCAAGGAGGACTGCAACTCACAATGCCTGTTCTGCAAGATGGAGAGACACTGAAATCACACCAATATCCTACCCTTTTCAGGAGCCTCCTGTTATCTGTCCTGAATATTCTTCGAGGAGAACAGCTACGCCATGTGGATTCTGCAGAAGAGGAAGTTGTGAAGCTTATCGAGGAGTTTACAGCGTATGCATATAATAAGGAGCCGTTTCGAAGCCATACATTGACTCGGGAAACAAAGCCTCTTATGTGGTGGACAGAGGTATCAAATGATTCAAATGCACGCATTTTAGCAGTGAGTTCTTTTCAATATCTTTTCAGTATAAAGGTCTGAACATAAATACTCTAGAAAATCGCAATCAAGATCTTTTCCATTTCTCCTTCTGAGATATGTGATGAGCGCACTGCATCACGCCTTGGCTGGTTCAACGCTGCACGCCGAAGCTCAATGACTCCTGAGCACCTCGTCGACTCCGCAAAACTTTACGATTACTATGTTAATGGTTTTAATGAAGATGGAAACTTCACCCATACACCCCGAGTTCATCTCTCCGACATCACACTTTCATCATCCGATTCAGCTCCTTCCGTACTTTCTGCGCCATCCTTGATGGACCTTCTGAACACAGACAACGTTGACCCCACCGAGGCAAACATTGCATCTCTGGAAGAGCTGTGGTTCAATAACCCTGACCCTTACGATCTCGCTGAAACTGAGCGCATTGACATCGAGCTTCAGTCTCCTCCCACAGTTGTCCGTGACTCCACCCGCTTTGACATCGCCGATTATGTGAAGCTCGATGACCCCAAGCTCAAGGCGCTCATTATGAATGTGGATACAGCTGGACCAGGCGCGTTGGAGGCTGTTAAGGTACATTCAGCTTCTACAAAACTAGTTGGAAAACCCGGCGAGTGGAACCCCGAGAGCTTCCTTTAGAACTCACAAGTAATTAATGTATTGTTTACTTCGCTTCATGCTATCAACGCATTATCTAACGGAGAAAAAATTTGATTATTTTTTATGATTACATAACAAAATAACCGTTATTAACAGGGGTTTCTAACCTAACAGCCGACCCGAAACCAATCTCACGTTGGTAACAAGGCGAAATAGCAATCCAACCCAGCCCTACACGCCAGTGGCCGATTCAGGGTCAGAGTCAAGCAAACCTGTTTCGGCAAATGCCGACTTTGGCCCGGCTAAGGGCTCTTCATCGTCGCACAAAACGACAAACTTGAATATTGCTGAGCGCTGAACAATTGTCATTTCTCATAATTTTCACAAGAAACAGAGATATCTATATGAAATGTCAATCACGATCTGAAACCCTTCCGACCTCACCTTCTCCCCTCTTCCGCCAAAGAGGAAAGCAATTTGCGCCCTTCTTGCCAATGAGGGCTGCTCACGGTCGTCGGTCGGCGTATGCAAGATCTTTGCTCTCATCGCTTTTCCACAAGTATGCAAGTATACTTTTCTTTCTATGTTACTCGTTTCACTCATATATGTACGCCCATACTTCAGGCGTGAATATTTGAATCCTCGTGCATTGCCGCGCTTCTCTGCACCGTTGGTCCGGTAGGAGTCCTCTGGGCTCAACCATGAAGTGCTTGTAAAGGTCATAACTACCTAACTGCAGTCCTTTTCGACACGATTGTCGCGTTTCAGAATTTCGTAAGTGCTACATCTCTTCATCTATCTTACCCGAAACTTACAATGTCAGGTAGTGAATGTATACTTGGGGCGACGTGCACAGATTCTTAGGGCGCCGAATGCTTGCTCCTGGCCGCTCAACAGCGTCATCTTGAGCTTGAACCCCGAACTACCCGTCTTAGCTACATACAGATTCGGTAAGTAAATGCCCCAATTCTGTAAGAATTCCACCTAGCACTTATGAAGTTATAGAATTATTCGATACATTGCTTGATCATAGCATACACTTTCTGCTACAGCATCCAACGGATTAGTGTAATGTCAGCGCTACTTGCCCTTACCATGATCCCCGAATCGCAGTCCCTCATGCTTCGTTCATCCCGCATTGGCTCTGGCACGTCGTTCACCCCCCCCGTCACTAGTGGCTAGCAATTGGTCGTCGAGCACCCGCACCTCTCCGCCCCTGTTTCATCTGAAGGTCTGAAGATCTAGGCACCCTTTGGCCAGTTGAAGTCCGCACTGTCGAGCGAGGCGTGGGACTTCGCGATTCAACTGCACTTTGACCCGTCTTGAAGTCGAGCTCTGTAATGCCATTCTTCGACACGTCGACTGTCGACATGCCGACCCGATCGTTTCGCGACGGATACACATATTCCCAGTCCTCCTACTCTTCCTGCTTGTATGCAGAGGCCCCGTTGAGCTCCGCTGGCGGATCTCCACACTGGATTAGATCCTTCCGGACCCCATCTCTTCCTGGTAGTCCTTGAAAAGCCTAAGTCTCTCGCTGGAAAACCACAGGTCGCGGACAGAACACACTCCGTGTCATAGCAAAGTCTGCCCGCAGCTGGAAACACATAGACCCACTCTGGATCTCGCCTCCTTCACATTGTCCCGAGCCTCTGCTGCTATTAGACGCTCATTCCAGGCAGCCCAGCGAGCAAGATGCCGGAGAGCGTGCAGCTGCTTGCGTTGGTGATACAGCTTATTCCCCTCCTTGGTGGTTGAGAATTAAGTTATGCTGGAGAGTAATGGTCTGTGGCGGCAGTTGGACGATACTGAAGATATTGCAGGCTACTAGGGAGGAAGACGACGGAACTCGCAGGATGCGTTATCATACTCTAGCATTAGACTACGTGGAGCATCTTTTTTGAGAGGCCTATACTTGATTAGCAGTTACTACTTATTATTCCTTGTATTGCGTAATTTATGGTAATTTATATTATGAATCCCTAGTAATGAGTTACGGGCCGGCGAGCAGAACGACTGGGGCTGGCAATTATTTGTATGTTACCTACTCATTCCCAATCCTCCCACTCGTTCCACTCACGCACGTACAACACCTCGTCGAGCTCCTCTCGCTCCTCGAGCGGCTCGTACTCCCGCTCTTCGAGTTCATAATCCCGCTCCTCGAGCGGCTCATACTCCCGCCCCTCGAGCTCATAATCCCGCTCTTCGAGCTGGTCATAATCCCGCTCCTCGAGGACCTCGTACCCGAGCTCCCGGCTCTCAAAGTCCGCCCACTCCAGCCCCTCCCGTGCCATGAGCTCTTCCTCGCGGCGGAGCACCGCGTCGAGGGCCGCACCGGCCGCACCGCCTGCAAAGTCGTGTCAACAAGCATTCCATAAAGCACCCCATATCCAGGTGTAAGAAACTCACTCAGCGGATTCCTAATCTTATCCATAATCCCCATCCCCTTCTCCAAGCTCCCCGGCAGATCCGCATGTATCGCATTCGACGCGGCATTTGTACCCATGCTCGCCGCCTTCAGCGCCTTGCTTGCGATCTTCCCTACGCCAGGGATGAAGTTGGCGGCTTTGGCCGCGACGGATTGCGCAGTGGAGAGGACTTTGAGCCCGAATTTGGCGACCATGGGGGCATTTTTCTTGACGAAGTTGGCCGCTAAGAAGAGAGGGAGGGATAAGTATGGGAAGGGAAAGGGAAGGAGGGAGAGGAAGGAGACGTACCGGTTTTGACGCCGCTCGCGACTTTCTTAGCAGCTGTGACGACGCCTTGGCCGACTTTCTGGGCCACTAGATCGCGTAAACAAGGTCAGCCAAGACGAAGTGCATAAAGGGAAGAGGTGACGCACCGTTCTTCACGCCATTGCCAACTTTCTGTGCTACGTTCTTCACGCCACTGGCGACTTTCTGCGCAGCATTCTTCACGCCACTAGCGACTTTCTGCGCGGCATTCTTCACGCCATTTCCGACTTTCTGTGCTACATTCTTCACACCACTGGCAACTTTCTGCGCGGCATTCTTCACACCATTTCCGACTTTCTGTGCTACATTCTTGACGCCACTGGCAACTTTCTGCGCGGCATTCTTCACGCCGTTGCCGACCTTCTGTACGACTAGAGAAGCGGGATCAGCGTGTGTAAGGAGAGGGCGTTACCTTGAAATATAAACGTACCATTCTTAACACCACTCGCTACTTTCTGCGCGGCTATACGACGAAGATAACGTTCAATCCACAATCATGATCCGGGTGACAGGAAAAAATAACTCACCGCCCTTGATTGCGCCTCCGACTTTCTGGGCAACTGCAGGTGAAACATGTTAGTGTGAGCTAGGATTCTGGGAGCGCCGTAGATGCGTATCACGCACCGTTCTTGATCCCATTGCCTAATTTCTGTTCAAGGGATCAAAGGGATAGGTTAGCATAGGAAGGATCAAGGGGTGATGAGTACCGCACCTTGAAGGCATCACCGATCTTGCTGAAGATGCTTCGCCGAGATACGGCGGGTTCGGGATCGGTGGATTTGGATGCAGAGGAGGCGAGTACGTGCTGTGTTATCAAGCAGCGATGATGAGCTATTTGGAGCAGGAGAGGGAGAGGCGGACTCACTGCAGCGTATTTAGGTCCGATAAGGACGCGATCCTGTGAGGAGGGGGAGACGAGGCGGGCATCAAAGGAATGCTTGGAGAGCAAGTGGGTGGACGGAGCAGGTTCGTTGGCGCGCACGCGGATACTAGGACGAGAGAAATGGGCGATGATAGGATCTTCAGAACTAACACAACTCACCTAGCGGGTGGAATAGGAGTGCACGAAACGAAAGAAACTACAAATACAAAGAGTGAGAGCACAACGAGACCAGCTCGCGAGGAGGAGTAGGAGAACTGCATGACGGGCCAGCCGTTATAGAGAGAAACCCACAATCCGTCGCGTCTGCACTTAAGTATGCCCGCTCGAGACTTTTTGTGGATCCGTTACCCGCCCACAGCCATCCAATGACATCTAGGAATCGCCATCAGGATTAGCAACGCTGGGGGAATTCAGTCGGGCCTGGTTGAGCGAACTTTGACTTGGGGGCAGTTCGAGGAGTGTGATGGTGGTGGCGTATCGGAGTCATGTTTCGCATCCGTTGTGTTGTTCCGCCATGGCTACCACTTGCATGACGATAGGCGCCTTAGACTGAGACTCGAGAGAGTGTTACAGTCGCTTAAGCATAGCGATTAATGTCAGAGTCCGCGAGGAGAGTTGAAATATGCATCGGTGTTGTAGCTCTGTATTACAGAGTAATCCACGGCTTGCGAGTACCTGTCTACTTGCGAAAGAATTAGAAAACCAAGGGAAAGAGCGAGGCATGAAGGGACGCATATGGTGACGCACCATCGTGACAGTAAATGCGTACAATGCGTACCTGAAATCAGGGATGATGGGCGGTCCAATTGACCGTGATTCGGCAAATGCCGACAGCGACCGCGCGACCCGCTATTCGTGCTGTCGTTGCCGCACACAACGATGAATATTGCTAAACATTTTCATGTACTCTCATTTGCATAGAATGGCATCTACGTGAAATAAACATTACCTCAACTTCTTTCGATTTCCGCTTCTTTCTCTCTCGGGTAGCAAGATGCACCCTTTGCCTTCAGCGCTACCAGAGTCTCGACCTCAATGCTCATAAGCATGCTCTCGCTCTCAGCACATACGCGGCTTTTCTACAATTATTTAGGTACAATATTCGAATTACATCACTCGTTGTGTGCACTAACGGCGCCCGTATTTCAGTCCAAGAATCTTCTCGCGGCATTCTTCTCATCTTGCTGCCACGGAGGGTGGATGCAACATTGGCCGGGAATCGGAGCCCGGGATAGCGATCCTCGAGCCCGAATTATTCATGTGCTTACCTATGGACCTCTTCAGGATTATTTGCGGCGCATCTAAATGACTTGGTAGGTGCCACATCTCTTCAATTCTTTCACCCGGAACTTACAACGTCAGGCAGTGAGCGTGCATTTAGCATGGTGCGCACCGGATTCTTTAATGGCGCCAGGATATCTGCTTTCAACCGCTGAACTAACCTATGGTAATCCTGAGCTCGAGCTCGCGCTCTGTGCGCTGCCAACTCCTCGAGAATCGATCTTCCTGTTCGAGCAAGGCGGAATCAGCGAGTGCCCCCGATTTTGTAAGAATCCGCCACAAACTTACAAATCTCCAGTATTATACAATATGTCGCTTGAATCAAGAGGGCGATGCGTTATGACACTCATTGGATTATGTAGGCTATTAGCTTTCTATAATAGCGCAACTCTATATGGAGCTACAAACGCATATCCACGCTATCGATGAGCGAGACGCCCCAACCCTCTCGTACCGGCCAGGCGCCTGCTTTCCAACCTCAGGGACTATGATCCCCTTCTAACAGACATCCATTCCTATTGGCAAAATGAAACCCACATGCCGTGCATTGAGCTTTGGCTTTCATGGATTGAGACTCGTTTTGGCTTGCCTATACCTGATTTTTCGCCTCTCGCCGACTCAAGTGACACACTATTAAGATGCTGATTCGACTCGGTCTTCGCGCTGTCGGACCCTGTTTGTACTGGACGGTCCTCCATGCCAATGAGTAGGTTTAATTGTGTAATTCTAGCCAAATTATCGACTGATAGCATTTCTTTTATCCTCAGGATCTCCTGTTGCCAGCTACTTCCACAGGAATGAAGAGTCTTCTATCCTTCTACATAGATCTAGCGCAGCCTCTGTCATTGTCGCCATCTTCGCCTTGCCGGGTTGCATTGGTGCTCCACAGCAGCAAGTAAGTTTTTCATTATTCTACTCTTCCAATCGAGCATCCTATTGGCTGATTCCTTCTCCTTCTGACTCAGAACTCCCGATTACGGCGGTAAAGTTCGCATGCTCTCCTATCTCACGCGTTACATGATGCTTCTGAATTGAACGTGATCAGAGTCGTTTACTCCTCCCACGTCGACATGCCTTGGATGATCTCCTTTCTCGTTTCGCTGGCAAGCACATGCTGCATCGTCAACAGCAGGAGGGATGTGCCTATTGAGCTGGTGTCTTTGTCTGTCGAAGGGTTACTCCACAAGGCTCTGCACCTTTAGGCTTCTACTCCAATAAAGAACTTTAGTAGCGCGAATCGGATTTACCAGCTTAACGCCCAGCCCTTTCCATCCTTCCCGGGTATGCACTTTAGTATCGACAGCATTGGAGGAAGATATGCCCTTCGAGCAAGTCGTTGCTTCACAAAGCCCCTAACTTTCTGGTTCTCTTTGAAGAGGGAAACATTAGCCACGTCACTGGCGAATTATCAATCAGTTGTATGTAGAGCGGCTGTTGTGGTTTCCAGTGTGAACACACCTCCCTTGTGTCTGTGCGGCACATCTAACGCTCTCTACCCTCCCTCCCTCCCTTGGAATGCACTGGCAGGATCACACGGAGCTTCGACGAGTCATGAGGAATATCGACGATGCACTTGAAAGTTTATCTGACGCGCAGTAATGCTCCAACGCTTCCTTCATCGATCCCCGGAACATGTTGGAAACACTCCGGCATTGGGAGCAGATATACTATATGCTATCAGTCCATCGGCACAACCACTCAGTCGTCACAATCGATTTTCTTCACAACAAATGGGTTCTGAAGCACGAAACTTTGTATATGCTATCTAAGCTACCTAATAAACATGTACCTGTGTTTTTTTTTATGAAAACGATTGCCCAGTGGTAAGATACATTTTGGGTGGGTTGTCACGCATATGCCGTCCCGGCAAAGCGGAGTTTCAATCTAATCAGTGCCAAGGCACGCTTTATCACAGGTGCCAATCTCAAGGATCAGTTTGATCAGGATGAGAGAGAGGCTGTGGAGAAAGCAAAGGAAAAGGAAGAGGCAGAGCGAACAAAGCATGCTGAGGCAGATGATCGCAATCGGCGAATTGCCGAAGCAGCTGCTTCAAGAGTTTTCGAGCCATTGAACACTTACAGAGCACTTGGAATTCTAGAGCAAGGAACTAATCCAGAGCTCATAGAACGCATCCGGAAGCATATTGATGAGCATCGAGACTCATTAGTTGGTACA
>JASFDH010002523.1:0-10690 GCA_036937195.1 Nidularia pulvinata | reverse complement strand
AAGGCAGCAGCACCTATGAGAGAGATGTGAGGAGCAGAGCTCAATGCTGTGAGGACCAGCACAGGAGGTGGTTCAGCTGGCAGAGATGCTGGCCTGGCCATAAGAGATGTCATTGGGCTGAGGCCTGAGTGCAATGGAGAACAGAAAGTGATACTGCCCAGTATCCAATCAATCAACAGATTGTAGTGATAGAGCCAGTTGTATCCTAGAACCACAGAGCATGTAGAATCAAGATTAGTCATGTAGAATGCAACTGTAAAGTTTTCTCTAGAAGGAAAAAAAACTGGTAGGTCTGCAGCCTGAGTGATGTTTGCAGCATAAGAACCATCAAACAATCTCAATTTAATAGGTGTGATGGAATGTACAAGAATGTTATGTATAGAGATGAAATTGGAGTTGACAAAGCAATAAGACAAACTGCTATCCAAAAAAGCTAGAAAAAAAGTGTTTGATACAAGGTTAGAATGAAGTGTAAGCCTGAGAGAATCTAGGCTGTAAAGAGCAGATGCATTGAGGTGAGCCTCCATAAGAGTACCAGTGGACTCAATGCAGTCCTCAGCTGATATAGAGGGCTGAGAACTGCACTCTATTTTTTTGAATCTGTGGAGGGGCTCAAAATAGAGGCAGATGGAATTTTGGCCAGTGCAGCCAAGGTGACCTTAGCTTTTGCAGCCTTGGCCTTGCAGCAGTCCATTGAAATGTAGCCTGAAAATCCACAGAAGAGGCAGAGCTTGTTGTCAAGGCAACATTTATGTTCCTCAGCAGTAAGCTTATCATCCTTACCCAACTTTCCAGTTAGGTCAGGAATGGTAGTAGTTTTACCTCTACTACTAGAGGAGGTAGCCTCAGAGCTGGACTGGCCACTTGAGGCCAACATAGCAACTGTCTGAGCTTGCTCAGTAGGCTTGGCAGATGACTTTGAGGGAGTATCAGACTTCCCTGTAGTCTGCCTTTTAGCAGTAACCTCAGCCTGGCAAGCCCAGTAGCAATTATCACAATTTTGAGCATCCTTGCAAAGCTGGCTGAGAGTAATGGCTTTGTCATGATGAGCAAAGTTGTCCTTGATATAAGCAGGTAGCTTCTTATAATACTGAAATACAAGGGCCTCCTTGTTTCAGTTTAATCATACTATGATGCAAGTGAAATTGATATTGAAGGTCACAATATAATGCATTTCCTTCATATGCAAATTCTCTAGTTTGGCCACAGCCTCACTGACAGGGTCAGCTAAGCTGAAGTTAGAGGTCAGGGTACTGCAGAACTTGGCATAGTTGTCACACCAAATATCCATAGCATCTGGTTCAAGTATAGCTACCTCAAAAAGGTTCAAGGCAGTGCTCCTCAGATATGAAAGGGCATAAGTGACCTTTGCTGTGTCAGAGGCAAAGGCAGCAAGATGATCTGCAAAGTTTAGCTTCAAGGAGACAAAAAAAGGCCTAAGCTTTGAGGCAGCACTGTCAAAAGGCTCAGGCTCCTTAACCTTTAATATACTGGGCAGCTATCTACACCCAAAAATATGAATTTTTCAAAGTTTAAATAAGAAATAATACTTTCATATAAAATAATGTGCATATTATTTGGAAAACTGGAAGTAAGAATAGCTATACATTAAATACAATAATATTGGAAGCATGTATGTGCCTACAAGCCATCCAGAATAACAGACAAAGCAATAGAACTAGATAATGGCAGCTGTGAGACTGCACTGTGTATCTATTTGTTTGGCAACAATTGCTAAACATAACATGCATATATAAGGCTCTCAAGTATCACTAAGTGGAAAAACAAGTATTGTTATACAGTACTTTAAGCAGCTCTATAGCTATATTATCTGTAATATAAAATAAAGGCTATATATGCCCTGTTACCAGCATATAAGAAGCACATAAGTATATATTATCAGCTATAGAAGGAAAGAATCTCCAAGGGATCGCATTTTTCCTATTATTAGAATATCCCCAAGCTGTTAATATAAAGGAGATAATGAAACAAGTGATAGAAATGCAGAATAAAAATAATGTAAAACATTTAGGTCTTTACTGTCCCCCACACTTCCTATAGGAATCCTAGGGGAATCCCAGGGAATGGGGGGTGTGGAATGAAATTTGAAAAAGCATTACAAAGTTAAGTAATTTGAATTGCTATTCCTCATTTATTCCTCATCCATTCCTTATGCATTTCCACACCTACAGTGCAACACTGAGGGAATATTCCTATGGAATTCCTAGGGAATTTCTTAGGAATGAGGGGAATAAAGGGGAATGGGGATGATTTGTCATTATTTGTTAATGTGGGAAAATTCTAAAAATAGAATATTGGGCTAAATGATAGCTACTGTCTGGGTGATGTTATATATAGTAAAAGTACATTGTGAAACTCTTTCCTCATTGAGACAAATGCAAAATACTTTCCAAATATTGACTCTTTTTGTTAAATTGCTCATATTGATTTAAATCACAATAAATTTAATCTAGCTATTTTTAGCACAGCAGATTTGTTCTATATTCTATTTTGGATAAGAATTATATTATATAATACAACAATATTTTTCTCACACTAAGAATTAAGGAATTAAATTTCTGATTTGTTAGCATCAGAAATTTCTAAAATAAATACTAACTAAATAATAGCCCTTGTTTGGTCATACTATCCCTGTTAGAAATACTAAAAAATAGATATTTTTAAAATTACTGCAATTAACTTCAATTTATTACCTCTTTTTAGATTAAGTGTTACAGCATTGAAGCCTTAGTTATAGGTTCAAGGTAGAATTTGTCAATCAGGAAGGGGGGGGGTTCTTGGGTTCAGTTATAACAGTGGTGAAACCACATGTTATGTTCTTGAAGTTGTTGTTGAGACACACTTCCTATTGAGGACAGTTGTCGAGTTGCTAAGTCTCTGTCTAAGAGGCACTTAGGTTCTGAGGAGCCTCTAGACTAGGTCTAAGAGGTTTGAGTTGGTTCCAAGTTCAGAGGGTTGAGCAAAGATAAGAACAAGGCTATATTTGCCTAGGTCAAGCTAAAGAGCAAGACCAGAGTACAAAGTCCTACTTATAGTAATCTACGATGGTCTGTGCATGATATACTAAGTATAACTACTGTTACTGTTGGCTAGTCCAAATATAGCTAGTCATGTGCTAAATATTCTAAATAAAGAAAAGATGTGGCATAATGGGTCACTTGTATAGGTAATTTGTAACATTAAGTATAGTAATCATATGGTGTGATAATATATTATAATATACAATTATGGTAAATATAGCTGTCTTATGTAGATTTTTTGGTATAAATTGATACAAGCTATTTTTACCACAAAAGAGTAAATGTTTGAAGAATATTTTGTATTTTCTCAGCAGAAATAGTTTAATAATAAAATTTTGCCATAGATAAGTTTATCTGAACAGTGGTTAAGAATTAGTTAATGTTATATTTTTAGAAGAATTCTCATGCTAACAACTCAATAATTTAATTCCTTAAGTGTTAGAGTGGAAAAGATCTTATTGTATTATATAATATAATTCTTTTCTAAAAATAAAATATAGAACAAGTCTGCTATACTGAAAACAGCTAGGTTAAATTTATTATGACTTAAATTAACATGAGTCATTTAACAAAAAGTGTCAATATTTGGAAAGTATTTTGCATTTTTCTCAATGGGAAAGAGGTTTATAATGTAGTTTTACTATATATGGCATCACCCAGATGGTAGCTATCATTTAGCACAATATTCTATTTTTAGAATTTTTCCACAGTAACAAAAAATTAATTAAATTCAATATTCTGTCACACAGTAGTAAAAATTTACTCATGCATGATGTGTTACATCATGTGACTTTTAATAGTCTAGTTTAACTTTATTCTATTTCTAGGGAGCAAGAGGGAACAGTGAGGAAATGAGATAGGAATAAGAGAGGAATAGATACTTCTATATTAGCCTCAAGGAAGATATTCCCTTCATTCCCTAGGAATCCCCTAGGAATGGTGGGGGAGTGTAAAGTACTGAAAACATTGGACATGTTCAGTCAGCACTACATCATACTTAGTCAGCATGAAATGGCAAGCACAGCTCTATTTTAGAAAAACTCCAAAATAGGAAGGAGAAAGGAGATAAAAACCCTAGAAGCAGACACAGAGAACCAGTAGAGAGGTTTTGCACATCTCCAGCTTGTAGCAATCAATAGGCATCATTGAGAGCTATTTAGACAAGTTTAGCCAAAGGAAAAGCATAATTTCTACTCAAAGAAGGTTGTGAGACATATAATAGTGAGAAAAAGCAAAAACATATCAGAAAAACTAAGAAAAACATAAGAGGGCTGTCAGATTTCATAAGAGATAATTAGACTTCTAAGTCTAGTTGTTTCACATTTTTCTGCAGAGTCAAAGAAGCAAGAATACTTCTTGAGCTAAGCAGTTATTATATTTTTGCAAAGTCAAAGAAGAAAGAATACTACTTCTTTGTACTAAGCATTTAATTGAGCAAAGTTTTAGGGAAAGGAATACCATCCCTAGGATCTAGTTCACATTTTTTGCAAGGTCAGGAGAAAGAATACTACTGCCTTGTTTTTGTAAGGGAAGGAATACCACCCTTTAAACTTGTTATTTTTACAAAGTTAGGAGAAAGAATACTACTCCTTGACTGAGTACTTGAGCAGAAAGAATAGTACTGCTCTTTTTGACTTGGCAAAGGGAAAGAATACTACCTCCAAGCTCATAGACATTGTATTTGCAAGTGTCAGAGAAAGGAAGACCATCTCTGTGTACTTAGTATCATTATTGAGGATTGCATTAGTATCCTCTGCATTATAAAACCAAAAAACACATATTTACATATTTCTTTTGCATTTCTTTACTCTTTCAATCTAAGGTCTATTCAGACTTGCCCCCACAAACTTGCAAAGTTGAGATAGTGTTTTGAGACAAACTTAGAAGGTATATTCTCAGCTCTAAGCTAACTGCACTTCCTCTCCTCTTCACCTGAGTATGAATGGAGCTATTACCTTGAGAGGCAATTTTAGTGAGTAAAGTACCAAGGTTGAGGAATGCCTGGAGGATGGCTTCCTCAGTGTTTAGGGCCATAGCTGGCACCAGAGAGGTAGGGTGGGGACTATTTGGTGGAAGACCACTGCTGCCACCCCAGCCTCTGCCTCTACCACCTCCACCACTATCATGATTTGATTTGTTTCTTTTTGATATCTTATCTTATCATGACACATGGAATCATAGATTAGATGGACACATGGATAACACATGCACAACATGCATCTACCAGCACTTACTGCATACCATGAGGATACCAACCCTTTTACATTCATTATATTAGATACACATGTCACAGCTGATCACTTATTATTTACATGCACAATACTTATGTTATACATGTAGATACAGCATGGACTCAGACATTACTTACACATGTAGAACACATGTAGTTTAGTATATAGTAGCACAATTATACCAAGAACACCAGTCTTGAGCTGGTCATTTCCCCCACTAGCAATACAGTGTCTCTACTCCTATCCTCCTCCTTTCTTCTAAGTAATTGAATGACCTCGACATTGCACCTATATTAGAGCATATTGTTTGTGTGCCTGACAACCACCACCACCACCACCACCACTATCATAAGGGGGACCTCTGGGGCTGCCAGGAGGGGTCCCTTTGTCTGTGGGAGGGGATACCAGCAGACCAGGAGGTTGGCTGGTGCTCTGGCCATCAGCCAAATAATTGGCTGACAAATGGTGAGATGGTGCTGAGAGGTGCAGTGCTTTAGACATGACCTGCTGCCTCAGAACAAGTGTTGTCTGTGCTAGGATGCTAACCAACTCCATAGAAGATGGTGGGTCCAAGTATGAGACTGTCATGGCAGGATAGTTGACCTGTGTATTGGAGAAGGGGTTTAAGTCAGACTGCTCTGACAGATGACAGAAAGGATTTGTTGAGCTATGTGTATTAGAGGATTGAATAAGGGGTGCCAATGCCAATGCAGCCAGCAATGGTGTGGCTTGAGGGTCTAGTGAAATGCATGGCCAACTTGGACAAGCAGGCACTTTTGAGATTTGTGGTGTAGATAGCAGAACAGATGTTAATGCTGCCCTGTGAGGAGGATTAATGAGATCTGGCAGATCAGGAGGGTTGGTGTCACAAGGTGTATGGCTAAAAGCCATGAAGATTTGTAGGATATGGGTTGTGAGTTTGTTAATACTGTTAAGACCTAAACATGGCCAGACAAGTAGGATGGTGTAGCTGAGAAGTGGATCCTATGATACCTAGAGACACTAGACAATATAGGATGTTGGCTTCAGCTTATGTGCTGCACCACCTACTATCCCAGTTCTGTATTTAGAGTAGGAGATAATAAGAAAAGAGATAAGAATAAACAATGAGAGCTCAGCTCATTGGAGAGAAACAATGGATTGGCTGACAATCAGCTGAACATTGGTTAGAGTGGCCAAAGTATTGGACAAGGGATTGAGAGAGTATAAGGATTGTATCAAACAAGGAAGTGGATTGACAATACAATTAACAAACTGAAGAAGTACAGTTTGAATACTACTACTTATATACTACTCCTATAGATAAGCCATTAAATACTAGTCCAATTTGAACATATGAAGCATATGGAAGTAGAGGTCAGGTTATAACTAATATGTGGCAAGAGGGTCAGCTGAACAGAGGACATATGAATACTAAGAGAGCTAACTGAAAGGCTTTGTGGAGATGAAAGATAAGAACTTGAATGAAACTAGCAGAGAATGAAGACTAGTAGAGAATGAAGACTAGTGGAGAATGAAGACTAGATATGGAATATCTGAAATGTGTTGTTGGCTGTGGTGCAGCCAACATGGCCAAAGCTCAGCCATGAGGACTTGGAATTTGTGGTGAATTGGGGTGTGACAGAATGGTGATGAGTGATGGCTGGAACAGGATATGACAGTTTTGCAGAAAGCCCATTGCAAGAAGGCATCATCATCTCAAGATGATGATGAAGCAATGGTGGTGACCCCTGGGAAGGAGAAGAAGTGGAAGCCATGTGGAGTATGTTTCAACTGTGGTGAAAAGAGACACTATCATGATAAATGTCCTAAGCCAGCAAAGGATGGAAAGAATAAACCTAACCCTAACTCACCAAACAAGGGCAGCTCTATAAACACTATTGAGGACTCTGACTCTGAATGAAGGGGCTTTTGCTGTAACTTTGAGTCTAATTCAGAAGGTGACTGGTTTGGTGATGCAGTGAGTGAACATGTGGACAGTCTGTGGACAAGTAGCTGGAATTCTGAAGAGCTTGATGTTTATAAAAGTGATAATGAGTCACTTGTCAGTTTCAGCTCAGACTCAGATGCTGCTGAAGGACCTGCTGTGAATGCTGTAATTGAAAGTGTGCCTACTGAGATGCCTTGCAATTGAGGTACATGACTCTGGAACCACATGGCATATCTCTCTTTACTGTGAAACCTTTGAAAATTTTGAGGCTATTGCCCTAAAATTGCTCCAAGCTACTAATAAGCAGAAATTTAGTGCAGTCAGAACAGGCAAAGAGGTGATTAGGATATCTAATGGTGTTGATATTTCACAACTACAACTTACAGAGGTTTCATATACTCCAGAAGTTGGCTACACACTTGTATCCATTGGCTGTCTTGACAAAAATAGATTCTCAACAACTTTTTCAGGTGGAAAATGTACTATCCAAAATCAAGAGGGCAAATGTGTGGAGGATGTTCCTAAATCTTCAAAGGGCCTCTATGGTGTTGATCATGAGCAAGATTCTACAAATGTAGCAGAGGAGTGAATTACCTTGGATCAATTCCATCATTGAATGAGCCATATTGCACCAGATGCTACTTGGAAGCTTGTGACCAAGGGTTTTGTAACTGGGATTCACCTCAAAGAGATAGGTTCTAGGGACCCTTTCTTTTGTGAATTATGTGTGTATGTGATGGTGATACACAAGCTAGTTCACAAGGTGTGACAGAGGAATCATGCAACTGAGTTTGGTGGTGACATTCATAGTGACCTATGGGGTCCTGCACCAGTTGAAACTAAAGGAGGATACCATTATTATGTTACCTTCACAGATGACAAACAAGGCTGACTCACCTTTATCTCCTTCAAACAAAGAATAAGGCCTTCAATACTTACAAGGAATATGAGGTTTGGTGCAAGGTGCACATGAACTCTTGCATAAAGGTCTTGCATTCTGATTGAGGGAAGGAGTACACTGGAAAGAAGTTCATGTTACACTTGAAACCCCAGGGTACAGATCAGAAACTTACTGTACATGACACTCCACCAGATAATGGTGTCTCTGAGCTCTGAAATCACACTATTCTGGAACACACTCATGCATTGCTGCATGCTAGTGGTCTTCCAAAATCCCTTTGGGGCAAAGTGGCAAGACATGTTATTTAGTTAATGAACTGGACTTTGACAAAGGCCATTGATGGCAAGACACCATATGAGGCCACCTTTGGCAAGAAACCAAATCTACAAAATGTACATGAATGGGATGAGAAAGTTTGGGTATGAATTGAGGATGGAACAAAATTGGGTGGACATGTCAAAGAAGGAAAATAGATGGGAGTTGATAAACAAAGCAATGGTGTATGTATATACTGGCCAAACAAACAGACTATTACTGGAGTGAAATGTCTACTATGACAAAACTCATGTGTCAATTGAACATCTCAAGGGGAAGGATTGGCAGGTTGTCAAGCTGCTAATTGACTCACTCACCTTTTCAGCTCCTACTTCACCAGTCCCTATCCTAACAATCAGCCCTGTCAATATTACTCCCAATGTTTCAAACCCTATCCCCACTACCACTGAGCACCCAGACCTAGATGACATGTCAGAACCTGAAATGACCTTCAAATGTATATGCAAACCCACTCAGCATGTTTGAGATCTTCTTGAAGGACATGCAGTCATGTCAGGACATCCTAGTGCTCTAAAAGTTGCTCCAGACATCTAGCTTCCTTTCACTGAGCCCAAGAAAACAGTTCTTGAGGGGGTGGAAGCAGCAGATTGGATAATAGCTGTGAACTTTGTAGAAGAATATGCAATAGCAGCTGAAATTATTGATGCTGAAGTGCTCAAGCCACAAAATCTTGCAGAAATGAAGTGCTGTCCTGATTGGTTATTGTGCGAAAAGGCTGTTTTGAAGGAGTTAGAGACTTTACAAGTTGCTGGTACTTGGATACTTGTTGACTCATCTGCTGGAGCAAATTTTATTGGCTCTAAGTGAGTTTTCTATGCAAAGAAAGATGCTGCTGGCAACATTATATGCTACAAAGCACATCTTGTCACACAGGGTTTCTTGTAAGTGCCAGGTGTTGATTACTTTGATACATTTGCACCTGTTGCAAAACTTGCATCTATTCAGTCATTTCTGGCCATAGCAGCTGTTTACAACATTGAAATGCATCAAATAGATATCAAAGGCACATACTTAAATGGAAGACTCACTTCCAAAGAAATTTATACATGAAACAGTCCCCAGGTTACTCTGCTCCCAACTCTTCTGGACAGATGTGTCATCTCTTAAAGACCTTGTATGGCTTGAAGCAATCTGACAGATGTTAGTATCAGAGGCTAGTTGAGATAATGATAAAGCAGTTAGGTTTCAAGTGATGTGATGTTGACCAGTCAGTCTTTTTTCACAGACTCAGATGTATGTTGATTGTCATGTTGGTACATGTTGATGATTGCACAATTATGGCAACATCCATTACCCTTATCTCTGAATTCAAGATCCAGATCACCAAGCATGTGGAAATAACTGATCTTGGAGAATTACACTGGCTCTTAGGCATTGAAATATGTCATGAACATGAGTGACACACTATATACCTATCTCAACACTCATATATCAACTCAATAATCTGCTACTATGGTCTACAAGACCTTAAACCTGTTTCTATTCCAATGGAAACCTCTGCTAGGCTTGTGTCAGCTCAGTCCCCATCAACCACACAAGAATTTACAAGCATGCATGATGTGCCTTATCCTGAAGCTGTAGGTTCCTTGATGTATGCTGCACTCAGAACACACCCCAACATTGCTTTTGCAGTCCAAACTGTCTCACAATTTTTAAAAAACCCCAGAAATGTGCATTGGAAAGCTGTTAAATGCATTTTTTGTTACCTCAAAGGCTCCAAAAAGCTGTGGTTGTCTTATAGAGACAAAGAGAAGGTGTTAGTAGGATATGCAGATGCTGATGGAAATATGGCTGAAGACTGCCATACAATTTCAGGGTACACATTTATTATTCATGAAGGTGCTGTTTCTTTGAGCACTAAATGACAGGAAATTGTTTCTCTGTCTACCATGGAATCCAAGTACATTGCTGCTGTCATATCCCGTTCCAGCCGTCACTTGTCACCATCTTGTCACACCCAAATTCACCAAGTCCTCACGGCCGAGCTTCGGCCGTGCCGGCCATACTACGGCCAACCATACGTTTCAGATATTCCACATCTAGTCTTCATTCTCTACTAGTCTTCATTCCTCTACTAGTCTCAATCAAGTTCTTATCTTTCATTTCCACAACACCTTTTAGTTAACTCTTTTATTATTCATATGTCTTCTGTCCATCTGATCCTCTCGCTACATATTAGATATAATCTGACCTCTACTTCCACATGCTTCGTTTGTTCAATTGGATTAGTATTCAAATAGCTTATCTATAG
>JASFDH010002522.1:0-10691 GCA_036937195.1 Nidularia pulvinata | reverse complement strand
CCTTCCCCTGTAGATGCCAAATGAACTTTCTAAAAACTAGATAGGGATGGCCTTCCTTTCCCTTTTTAATTTCCCAAAGCACAGTGTTCTTCCTCCTGTATTTGGGTGAAGATTCCAGGAGATAGTCTTCCTTTCTCCTGAAATTGCACTTTTTGCTAACTAAGTCAGATGGGATGGTCTTCCTGTCCCTCAGACTTCTCAAACCACTAACACAACTACAGGACTTAGTTCTGGGCTTTGTTTTATAGTATTCAGTTTGTTTCTCTCTTAGGTTAAGATATAATGGGCTTCCACTCTCTAGTTACTAAGTCTAGCTAGCATGTCTAACTTCAAAACTGAACTGGAATCTGCTTGCATCTCTGACTTAGCATTGCAGGAGCTGATAGGCTTGTCACAGTGGAGCATGTTGTGAGAGAACAGGGGCAAAATCCCTGTTGTTTTTCTCATCCCTCATCCTCAAACTTTTATCTCATCCTAGATAGCTATTTTCAGCTGATTCCATGGCTTGGTTCTTGGTTCACTTGTATTTTGGACATCTCACTAGAGATTGAATGTTTATCCATATTTATTCTCCAGGATGGTGTCCTGCTGGCATCTTTCTCTTCTATTTTGCTCTCTTTTTTGGAACCTAGCTACATATCTGAATATCTTGTCCCTCTGTGTTTCTCTTACTTATCTTCCATCCACACCTAGTAGGGTCTCCTACTTAGCTGGTATAGGTCTGTATATTTCATTTATTATTATTTTACATTCTGCCTGTCAGTGGTTATCTGTATGGTCTTCATCCATGCAAGGTTCCACTATGTTTCCTTTTCTCTCTTTGTGTGTAATTGTTAGAGCTTTTGTCTGAAGCCAAACAAAGCATCACCCTTGCCTTGGTTTGGCTGCACTATAGCCTCTCCTGGTCATGGTTCAGTTGTATTGGTTTCTGCTGGTTCTGGATGCTAGCAATATATTCAGTGCTGCTGTGCTCCATGTTTTCCCTCATTCTAGCTAGCCCATTTTCTCCAGTACCTAGGACTTCATTATTGTACTCTATCCTGTCATAGCTAGTTGTTTTCACTAATATCATAATTTAGATGTTGATATGTGGTTTTTCCTCAGTGTTTAGGTGCAGATCCTCCTAGGGCATATCACTATGGCACAGTAAAATAAACATTTGTAGCTTTCAGCATTAACTTTTACCTTAGTAGTTGAGCTGATAGTCCTTGTGCAATCAATGCAATGATTCAGTGCACATGCAAAAATTGATCATGTGCATTATTTTTGTGTGCCACTGTATATGATACCAATTATTCAGCTCAGTGTAAATCTGCTTATATAAACCTAGATCTATTTTTCCTTGTTTTCCTGATGGTCAGGGTTATACATGCAACTTACTAACATCTACAGTATTTGAACAATCAATTGTACAGCATAGGTCATGTGTAAAGTAGGGCATTTCTCAATGAAATCAATTACTGGGGCTATCCTAACTATTCTATTTCATAGAAATACCCTTCAGACATTGAGAAACTTGCAGAAAAGTTGTGATGGTGGGCCTAGAAGATTTGAGCTCAGGATTCCTGATGTGGTCATTTTCATCAAAAGTGTATTTCAATGTGAACACACCAGAATTGAACTTGTGCATACAAAATTTTATATTAATAATGTGGCACCTTTCTTTGTGCCAATCACACAGCAAGAATTACATGGATCCATTGGAATTTCTTTGAAAAACAGATGGATCACCATTTGGGGGGAGGAAAGGGGGGTCCTATACTATTATGTAATTACAAAAACCATATTAACCTAATTGAGTGAACTGATAAGAAATTTGTGATCAAAGTCCTGTGCACAAATGAGTTGATTTGGCTGAATTTAAATTTTTGACTTTAGAGATGCATAACTTCAGAAATCTTGCTTCAATCTCTTTCAAATTTGAGAGGCACAACTATGGGTAAATGTAAAAAAAATTACAGTCTTTGTTTTTTGTTGTGTAGTAAGGCAAATCATTTTTTAGCATACAGCTGACTGTTCAAATACTGTATCTTGTAGAGGGAACATTGCCTGAGAATTAAAAAACTATGAGCTGTTATGATTGGAATATGATATTGCAGTACTGTCAGACACACAAACAATACACTCAATAATGCAATGTTGGGGTTGTCTAATCACTCAGGGAAGAGAGTGGATAGAGGGGGATAGAAATGAGCACTGTATTACTAGTGGAGAAATGACCAGCTCAAGACTGGGGTTCTGAGTACAAACAATATAACTAAATACTACCTGACTCATGTACTATGCATGTACTACTCATGGCCTATGTATGTAAGTAATGTGTCATGTACATATGTATCATGCATGCAAGTAACAATTGATCATAAAAGAAGTGAGCTTTGTGTCGTCTTCATGGGTGCAGTCACCTCATGTTATCCATGCAGTATCCATGTGTTATCTCCAAGATTAGATGTCCCTGTGATAAGTCCAAAAGATAAGATAATGATGATTGCCAAAAGAAAAGGTGAATTCATGACAAATACCAGGCTGCAGTGTGACTGACACAATCTACTGTCAAGTCTTGTTCCCAAAGGTGAATATGGAATGAGTAGTTGTAGGCTATGGCTATGTCAGAAAATGTTGGAAGTAACATTGGAAGGATTTCCAACCACAACACTAAAAGGTAAGAACTGTTGGCTTCAGCTTATGTGCTGCACCTTTCAGTTCTTGTGGGTTCTAACTTACATGTGGTCCACACATCAGAAGAAAGTATCAAGATGTCAGAGGGTCATTGGAGATGGCCAAGAGGTAATGACAACTAGAGTCCAAGTCTAGTGTCAAGGGTGAGGTAAGACTAGTCAACATTAGTCAACTAGAAGGGAAATAAGAAGGGAGTTGGAAGGTTGGAAGTGAACCAGAGAGACTAGATATAACTTAGTCAGAGGACTAATAGTAGACTTAGTTGATATTCAGAATGGAGACTATAGTACAGAAAAGTGCTACTTAAATATGAGTATTGGTAATTGTAATGATGAAAGTGGAAGTAGTGATACTGTGATGACAAGAAATAATAAAAGTCCTTGATACACAATAAAAGTAGTGAAAACAAAGGTGGAAGCATAACTGAATGGAAGTGTACATAGAAACAGTAATTGTATTGTGAGTGTCAAATAATAAAGACAATAATTTCAAGATTAATGATGAATGGGAATGGGCAGGAAGTGTTGGAAGCATATCAGAAAATTGTAATGCATAGTCAGAAAGTGTTGGAAGAGGCTGGAAGAAACCACAGCTGTGACATCTACATGAAAAAATTCCTAATTAGGTCTGACTCAGATACAACATAATTGGGAACTGATTAGTGATGAGTATGAGGAGTGAGTTGCTCCAGCTTTTTCCACTCACCCTGGTACAGTCATCCACCATCTGTCAGACACACAAACAGTACATTCTATAGTGCAATGTTGAGGTCATCAAATCATTCAGGGAAGAAGGAGAATAGGGAGGTAGGAGTGAGCACTGTATTTCTGGTAGAGATATGACCAGCTCAAGACTGGGTTCTGAGTACAAATGATGTACATAAATACTACCCAATGCATGTTCTATGCATGTAAGTAATGTGCTGTGCTACATGTGCTTTGTGCATGTAAGCAATGATCAATTGTAAAGAAGGAAGTCTTGTGTTGTCCTCATGGGCACAGTCACCTCATGATGTCTATGCAGTGTCCATGTGTTATCCCAGAGATTAGATGCTCCTGTGATAAGATCCAAAGATAATATAACAATAATCACCACAAAGAAAAGGTGAATTCATGACACCATCCAGTGCCAGGGGTTTTTGCTTAACAGAGTCCTGAATATTTTTTTTGGCAAATATTTCTGTGATTAATCTGTACATGCATTTACAGTACCTTCTCAATTATCTGCACAAAAATTATAGAGTCATCAGGTTGCACAAGCAAGAAGAAACTGGTGGTGTTTAGGTGTGTCTCAACTCTAATCCATTTTTTTAGCAAAACCACCCAGTGCTGAATGTCCCTAAACTGGCCACAGCAACCAGTCTGGCTTGGTAAATTAACATCATCAGCCTCATCATTCCAGTTTGACTCATTGCAGTTGTCATCACTGTTACCTTCAAAGATATCTATCAGCTTAGGACATGGTATAGGCCCTGCTAATGCCCCCCATTTTTGGCAGGGCTTGATGTTTCTCTGCCTTGCTCTCTGTTTTGCAATTTCCCACAGTTTCTCCTTCTCATTCACCTCCTGTTGACATGCAAACTCTCTGATTTTGATCTTCCAGGCATTAGAACAATGACATAGAGTGCAGGATCCAGTTTAAGCATGGCACCATTGAATCAGCTTGCATACAGAATATGTAGCAGCAGAACAAGAGAGCCATCTGTATTTAATCAAATCTATCCCAGTCACAATAGCAGATATACAAAGATAGAAACTATATACATGTATAGGACTACTCTACCCATCTAACAGTGTGCAAAAATAGTTTCTTCAAATTTCATAATAACAGCTCTCATACTTTTCAAGCACTGTTCAAAACATTAGAATTTAGGTAATTTTCACATATTGTGTAATTTTTTACAGGTTTAATATCAATTTTTATACCCTATAAGCTATATAGACCTATAGTTGACATGCAGGGGATGAATTGAAAAAAAAAGAATGAGCCGAAACGGTGCAGAATTGGGACCGTGGGTGTGATCACGAGGCACTGGCCGGTGGATGACTTCACAAGCCGCGGGCCCAGCCGCTCCGGCAGTTTTAATTCCATCAAAGCGCAGCCACAGTCCAACAAGACTACGATCACTATCCACAAAACGAGTCAACCTTGTGTTCTCCCTCAGCCTTCTTCCTCCTCGATACCCTTACTGCGAAGCAAAAATGTTGCGCGTTATAGCGCTCGCCATGCTTTTGAAGTCTGCTTTCTCCCAACAGTTGAAGCTCGCAAGAAACTACAGTGGCAACAGTTTGTACGTGTTATGAATGGCGATGACTCATTGACCCGTCTCATTCATTCTACTCGCAGCTTCGACCTATGGAACTACAAGACAGGCAATGATGCCACGAATTTCTTTGGACAGCCCGGAAATCAAGGTGCATAATGTTTCGAAGCAGGCTCAGTGGACTACTCACAACTTTTCTGATGCGCAGGCAATGTAAATTTCACTGACGAAGCATTTGCTAAGGCGCAGAATCTCACCTCTGTCAACTCGGTCGGAAACGTTGTTATCAAAGTGGACGATTTCACCTCTGCAACCCCCGGTGGATCGTACGGCCGAAATACTGTCCAAATATTGAGCAAAGATCAGATAACGCCTGGAAGTTTGGTTATAATGGACGCTATACATATGCCATTTGGAGTATATTTTCCTCGTAGATTCATCGTGCCCTACTGCCGTACTTACTTCTCGTCATAGTGCTCTGTATGGCCCTCGTTCTGGATGACCGGCCAAAGTTGGCCTCAAAACGGCGAAATTGACATTGTCGAGAATGTCAATCTCGCTACTAATAACCAGTATTCTCTTCACACGGAGGATGGTTGCACCCATCCACCAGCAGGTCAAGTTACTGAAACGGGCAACTTAATCAGCACCGATTGCTTCAATGCCACTAACGGCAATGAAGGATGTATAGTTGCGGACACTAATTTGTCGTACGGTTCAGGCTTTGCAAGCAACGGTGGTGGTGCTTTCGCCATGCTGTGGAATGACGATGGTATTAAGATCTGGTTCTTCACGCGCAGCGCCATCCCGTCAGATCTTCCGACACCTACCCCAAACCCGGCTGGTTGGGGTGCCCCCACTGCTTTCTACCCCAGTTCGTCTTGTGACACTACCAAGTACTTTGGACCCCAGACCATGATTCTCGTTGAGTGAACAAAGTTCTTCCTTACTACCGTAATTTCTCACAAACAATTTTTTCACTTAGGAAATCGATGTATGTGGCAACTTCGCAGTGGATGTCTTCGCCAAAACTTGTTCGGGTCAATGCGTCGACCTCGTTACGGATCCGTCAAACTATCACACTGCATACTGGGAGATCAGATACATAACCGTCTTCTCAAAGTGAGTTATGCTCGTTTGACATCGTACACTATTAATTGTCTCTTTTAGTAGTTCAACTACAGCCAGCTCAACGTCTGGCTCCACCGGCTCGACATCAGGTAGTACAGGTAGTTCAAGTACCTCAACTCCTGGGACTACTAAATCTGCGAGTCTTTCTATGAAGGCACTAAGTTCTTTGAGCGCAGCAGTAGTTCCCCTCCTGGCTTTTGCATCTCTATTGTCTTTGTAGGATACCAACGGCTTCAAGGACACCTCCCATTCATTACCTTAAAGTAACAGACATTCGTTGACTATCTCTTATTTGCACTGCGACGCGGATGTACTTGGATGCTGTTACGTACTATATTTCGTACCCTGAATAGACATGTTGTTTTGCTATGTAATGTAGAAGCAGATTTAAGCATGATCCGAAAGTTCGTGGTTCGCATGTCTGGTGAGTGCATGAATAATGTTGTCCTTGTTAATTTTGCCATTCGGAGCTGATACTGTCGAAGCCTTTTAATGGATTTAACGTAGCATACCAAGCTTATGGCTGGGACTAACTGCCGTCTCATTTCTTATCAACATCGCTGAATATCACCACGACCTGCAGCTCAAATCCTGAGAAAGCTGTTGGATATTTGAAATCTATGTTCACCTTCCAGTGATCGTTCTTCCTAGATATTTATGAAATGTGGGGAAACAGGCTCTGGTGCCATGTCTGGAACAATGAGTTTTGATTTAACATAATTAAAAACTCAATGTACAGCATGCAGTGTAAGTATTTTAAAATGGATGGTTGGATCAGTGGTTAGTTGTGCACTTTTGCATTTTCATTGAAATAAAGATGCCAAGTTCAATTCTGGAACATGGTTAACTTATTTTTTACATTCAGTGACACAAAAATAATGCATATGGGTTTCACTAGCAATAACTTTTTGAACATTGATATATCTTGACAAGTAGTGACTTGTAGATTGTACAATACTATAATGAATATATCTCTATCAAATATTGAAGTAGGAAAATAGAAATTGAGTTCAGAAGGTAGAAATATGTAAGGCTGCATGCAAGTAAAATTTTTCACAATTTGAAGTTTATACACATGATAGTCTTCCATGAGATGATCCTATCACAAGTGGAATCATAAAAATAGACTTCCTGATTGTCAAGCTATGGGCTTTGCAAGTTTCCATTTTTTGTGATTTTGATGGGGGGTACAGGGGTTAGCCCCTCAGAATCACACATTTTGGAAGATGATATCTCCCCAACAACTGGATATTTTTTGCAATTCAACTTGTGTTATGATCTGTAAATTAAGAATTATCATCCATGTAAAATTCATGCTGTGAAAAAAATTCCTTGCAATCTTTGTTTTTGTCAAGAATCATTCCCAAAGGTAAAAAAGAACTAGAGGTTGTAGGTTACCATAGTTTTATATCAGAAATGTCAGAAATAATGTTGGAAGGATTTCTAACTGTAATGCAACAGATAAGAACTGTTGGCTTCAGTTTATGTGCTACACCCTTCTAGTTCTTGTGGGTTCTAACTCAAAGTGTGGTCCACACATCAATTCATGACAACCATGGACAAGCTAGTTCAATTGCTGGATGCAACAGTGTCAATCCTGTGGGGTTAGTCTCCCCAAAGATGACCCCATCTCCCTTCAGTACATATGCTTATTCATAGAGATACATTGTTGAATATTGATTATATTAGATCTGTAAATGGTCTCAACCATCTCTGGTTCCTTGCTGCAATTTTTTAAATCTACATTGCTAGAAAGGTGGAAATTTCCATTTTATGACAATATAAATCTTATTTTATTTTGTTGACAGCTTGTGAAGCTACTATCAAAATAGTCATAAGCAACCTACTTTTGCAAAATTTACCTGATGTTTCCTGGGTTATCCACAGCTTGATTTATTTCACAGAAAAGGCAGACTCACACTTAGAATACTGATTTGAGTATGTGTGCTGAGTTTCAGACCTCAGTTTACAGTAGTTGTGGCATAATTCATGATTTAAAGCACTAGGTCATTTTGCAAAAATACAGGAATAATAGTATGGTTACCTGCCACCCACTACAGGCAGATTATGCAATGGAATTTTTAGCCAAATTTAAACCATATTTTGCTAGCATTCATATATATATATTACATATTCAGAATACTCTCAATGAAATCTGTTGATTGCACATTGTGTTATATTTTTCACCCTTTTTTGAGGCTTTGGTTAATTTTTTGAGAGTCACAGATCAAAAAATTTGCTAACAAGAAATCAGCTCATGCAAATACATTCATTCAAATCTAAATATGATGTTTTTACAGTTATTTGTAATATCTATTAGCTCAATCCCTCTCCAAAAAGGACATGCATTTCTGTCATGTTTGGTTGTCCCTAATAGCATAAATAGCTATATTGTTAAAATCCAGGCCTGGAATGGATGCCAATGCCAGAGTCATGGTCATAATGCCCAAATCACCTTCTTGTAGTATCGATAGCATCTGCATATGGTGTAGAGTCTACCACACCTCATCAAAGATTATAAATGTTGATTGAAAATGACAAAGTGACCTGCTACCTGACAACCTTATAGAGCCTGGCACAGTCCTCCATCACCTTGTGATACCAGATATGATTTTTTCAATTTTTCAGACATAGCTCTCAAGGAGGCTGGTAGAGGCAAGGCCTTTTTGACAAGAGCAAGTTTCCAACCAAGATTAAACAAGTCTTGAATGCTTGAGTTAAGGCCCTGGTTGGTGTATTGCATAAATGGTGAGGACACTGAGCATATGCTATTTCATGATAACATACCTGACTGTGCCAGCTGGACTGTGGCAATGGGCAGCATCTGCATAACACAAAGTTGAACATTGAATGTTGAGCATTGAACTCCTATTCATCATGGAGAGAAACAGAAAATGAACCTCCTGCAATAAAGACTCTTCCTTCATGAAATTTATCGACCATCCAAATGTTTGGTCTGCAGTATGGTAAATCACTTTTAGCACAATCCTAAATGAAAACTGACATATAAGTTGAGATCCACTTCAGATCACCAAAGACAATGTCCTTCCACCCAGTGAAAGCATAAAAACTATCCATGAAGACATCTCTACTATTGGATGTTTCACCAGGATTAACTTCTTTCCACAATATGAAGAAACTGAAGCAGCTGTCATCCTGTGTGGACAGGTGTAGGGTTATCCTGTAGGTAAAGGATGCTTGTCAAAACTCCTCCTTTAAAATCACAAACAAAAGGCACTTACATGTTCTCAGCCAGGTCTTCCCAGAAGTACCAGAACTAGACAATATTCAGCAAAGACTCAGCTTCAATCCTGCAATATTTGCCATACTGACCTCTGTATTCAAACCTTCCTTCACAACAACATCCCCAATAAGACTTTGTTGTTCCTTGGGAGTCTCACCAAGGAAGCTCAAGCCCAGTTGCTTCTGAATGACACTATGAGCACCATCTGTACCAACCAGCCAATCAAATTTGGCACTCTCAACAAGTTCCTTTCCATCAACATCCTGAACCAGCTCTGCAGCAACATGGTCATCATACTGCTTAAATGATCACAATGTTGTTCCTAGTTCAACATGACAGCAAAACTTCTCAAGGTGTGAGTGAAGGATGTGTTTGTGATAGTTCTGGCCAATCATTAATAGATTCATCTGGTAAAGCCTCAATGTAAGTTTGCCAACTGGAATGAAAATCATGCCAACACATACAAGTGGACACTAGGGTGTGGGTTCAACATATCAAGATATGTTGAATGTCTTCAGAGGTTTTATGCAACTGGGAAGCTCATAGCTTCTTATGAATAGAAGCAGACCTGCTGTTTTTGAAATGTCATCCAGGGTGCCAAGGAGGTTATACAGATCCAGGGAACAGAGCTGTGGTAACATTGTTTAAAACAAGGAACTAACACAATTAAAATAAAATAAAATCAGAAACATACCATAACTCCAGCTCCTCGCTCTCCAGCTCTATATTCCTTTTCTTTATCAATAATGCAAACCAATATTCTGTTTGCAAGAAGACTCAATGCAAGTACAAGACCTGCAGGACCTGTGCCAGCCTTCAAGAATAATTTAGTATAGCTGCAGTAAATCAGAGAATCATGCAACTTATGATAAAAATTGGAGGGGTAAGGTGCTTTGTCTTTGAATTGAAAAATCCAGGGGTTTTATCTTTTTATATCTCTTATGTCAGAATACTTTCAAGTCTGAACTGTTGTGCTGCACATTTGTCACCAAGTAAACAGCCTACTATTATAATCACAGCCTAGATCCTGTTGACCTTGATTATAATCTAGTATGTGGCACATGTATTGTTATCATTACTGTTGCCAGCAGGACATGTTGCCTGTCTTGTGCCCATAAGTATACAGTGCAAGAGAACATCCTATACATAGTGCCAATATTCAATCCCCAGAACATTATTAATGGGGGTGAACAATCTCTGCTACAGCTTTGTCCAGGTCACATGACATGTGACAGCACTTTTCTGTTTAAATCTTGAGACAGACAAATTCTGTTGTTTCTCTCTCAGTTCTGCATCATTTTTCTTCATTTTTTTTGCATAATATATTATTTAAAATGTAAAAGAATGCATAAGTGATGTAAAATGAACAAAATA
>JASFDH010002521.1:0-10693 GCA_036937195.1 Nidularia pulvinata | reverse complement strand
TAATGTCACACATGAAGTGAACTTGATCTGAAATCCGAACTGGACCCGAAAGTGATCTGTACTGAACAGGCCCTAAGAGTGAAATTGGCAGCGTGCTACGAAGCCGAGAAATGGAGTTAACGGACGTAACATGCTTTCCGACATAGCGTATCAGTCTATTATTAAACACTTATCTATATACCATAATAATACTATGGTTTGATATCTGTGTTAGTATATCGGTTAGTACACGCGCCTGTCAATGTCATTCACATGCAGAAACCGCGCGAAAGCTGGGTTCGACTCCCAGACAGAGAGAATAATTCTTTTTAAATCAAAGTTCCCTGCAAGTCGTTCTTGAAAGTTTCTTTAAAAAATATAGATAACGCGCATACATAGCGGATAAGGAAAATTTTGCAAATTATAATATATATAACAGGGTATACATTAGATGTAGCGGTAGAGTGTAGCATGGGTCAGAAGGAGGGATGGAGTCCGACGAATGCAAGATTGGACCTCCTAACTAGGGTATTATTGGCGTTGTCGCCGGTGGTGTTCAAGATGGCTCTATGAATGAACCTAGGGCCCAGAACGGGAAAAACTGAGGAGAGAATCTCGCTCGCCCGCTGTAGCAGCACCAAACAAAATAGAATCGATATCCATACGAGCTCAGCTGGTCACAACTGGAGTTGCAAAGTTGTTGTGGGTTGGAATGGGGCGACAGAGATTAGCCTCGAGCAGGCACTAGGAACGAAGCAGGAGCGGGCGATCAGCCCGAACTTGGAAGAGCAGACGGAAAGCTTGGACTTAAGCAGATGATGAACAAGAAATAGGAGTTGGCGATGGGCTCGTATTTGGCGGAATTGAAGTTGAATGTATCAGGTTCGCAATCGAAGGCAAAACTTAGTTCGATGTGAGCAACGACGAAATCCGGATGGGCATTCACAGCAGCAGGCGGTAGATGAGGGGGAATGGTAGAAGCAGACGACCATACCAAGGTCTATCATGCAAACACTAGATGTCTCCAATAGGGCAAGCAGGAGGAAGATCCCGCGCCAACGCGAAATCGCACGTCATCGGACAAGACCCAAGATACTGAAAACTCTATGAAGTAAATGATTCGCGCAGGAAGGATCTATTGTACATCAGACTATGCAATTCAGAGAGCGGGCGAAGAGCCTCACGTACGTGGACATACTTGTCGAGCCCCTTCTCACCTCTTGTCCACCGATGGCGAGTGGAGGAATGGAATGCTTTCGGGTCTTTGAAGCCTTTCTCCTAGGGGGTTCCTCGAGGGCCTTGGGGGTGGCGCCGGTAATGGTGGATCCAACGTAGGTGATAAAGGATGCAACTGTGCTGAGCATCGTGCTGCGTCGGGAAGAAGTCCCGGAGGCATTGGATAGACCTCAAGGGGTGAATAAGTAATCGTAGATCGCCGATGTGACGCGTGATGTGGCATGAGCGGACCTAGAGCAGGGGGACGCGCTGGAAGCTAGAAGTGTATAGGTTCAAGAGCATGCAAGTTCGCTATCGGCGTCGAACTGGTATTCGCAAGATGACCTAAAAAACCCAAACGCATCCAAATCCATCCCGTCCATTCGCGATCTGGACGATGGAAGCCGTTCCGCTTGTAACCCTGTTACTTATTGTCCTATACAAAGCGGGTGAATCTTCTATTGCGTGCTATCGAGGTGCAGCAGGACATACCGGTCCGTCCTCATTCTGTATTAGCCTGCGCTCCCATTGCACCTGTTATGCCTACACCCTCGCATCGGTCGGTCCCAAATCTGGTTCAACTTCTCTCTTAGTGTTACTGGAACCCATCGGAGATACTCCATTGGGGCATTCAATCGTGCCGGTGATTGAACCGGAATCGCGCTGTCACGGAGCAGCGCAAGCGTTCGAAGAATCGACCAGGCGACATTGGCTCATGTTCATCACTCGCGAAGAATTCTGGCGTAGGGTCTGAGAAGGAGAAAAGGTTAGAGCTGACGCCTGCATGTGGAGGCAGTATAGGCCTACTTTGTCTGAGGACGCCTTCATCCTGTCCCTCATCGGCAAGTGCAGGGAATCTGAGGAGAAAGAGTGAGTTAGCGACGCCAGGCGGGAAGATGATAACGCACCTTTGTGAAGCTTTTCCTATGATCGCGGATGGCTTCTGGTCTCCCCACTCGTGCTGTCATTGTTCGCTAACCGGCACAAACATGCAGTCTGAACGCGAGAAGGAATGAGAAACCAATCCCATACAGAGCATAGCAGCATACCTGTTTGATATCTGGCACGGAATCACGGGGTTTCTTCATCCGAACAAGTCCTACGTCCCTGCGTTGTCGCTGGTACTCTCTAAGCTGTCACCGACAAGCGCAGTCGCCGTGTCATCGTATGGCAAGGTTCACCTAGGACAATTGAGGTGCCACTTGATAGTGAATCAATCCGGTTTCAAGATGTATGATGAGCGGTCTGGCCCATAATCAGACGAGGAGCCCGTGAAAGAGGCCAGTGGCATTGGGGTGAACCTATAATTCATAAGTACGCTAGTAGAGCACGTCGAATAAATAACCATATTGATGCAGATAGTTGTATCTGGGATAGCTCGAGATCGACATTGTGGTTGAACAAGACGCGAAGTAACAGACGGAAGAGGCAAATGACGGCGGTTTTCGCACGATAAAAACTGTACACTAACCGCCACACCTTCCTTCTTTGCTTCCGTCCACCTTTCCCTCATTCCAACTAGAACCACAATATTCCTGCCGCCAGAAAGGAGCCCATGCACTGACCGCGTTGCATTCGCAAGAAACTGCTCCTAACTACCCCGATCAAAACTCTCGATCGAAATGGCTTAAGCTTGCTTTGGTGACACGGTATGTTATCCCGATTTCGCCCTAGCTCGTCGACATTATTCATGCTCATTCATCATTTGACAATTATCTTTCAGGTTCTCTGGTATTTAAGTGACGATATGCGTGCTTTTAGCCTATGCCATTACTGAAATCGGACATAAAGTGCGCTCTCTTTGTTCTTTTTCAGCCTCCTGTTCAGTGTTAACATAGATCCCATGTTCAGAACATCTGCTGTATAACACGATTCACCCAGTGCTTCTCGCTTTCGAACACCATTCGCATGTTCACCCCGCGGCTCGTTACCCTCTGGACCATGAGGGATTAATTGTCTTACACGTTCATTTTGCCGACCACTACAGCCCCGTAAATTCAGTAGCATTATTGGAATGCAGCAAATCCAGAATATTCCCAGAGGCGGTCATGGTCAACTGTCTGCGGGATCTCCAGGGATTTGCCATCCTGCTGGGCGGACATGAGACAGAGCACTAATCGAACTACAGGCGTGGATGATGCCAGGCTTGTTTGAAGGTATGCTAGCATTTGGCCCCATCGCCTGCTTGAAAACGGGCCCTGATTCTACATCCGCAGGCTCGGGACGTCAGGACCATGTATACTGGGTGAAGGATGTATCAGCTTAGTTGAGACAGGATGAAGGTATGTTCGAATTTGGGCCTATACCTCGCTCGAAAGTGTGATCCTCATGCTGCTTCTACAGGCTCGAGACTCTAGGACGATGCATACTGGATGAGGGGCGTGTTTGTTTTGCTTGAAACAGGATAAGGGTATGTTTGCATTTCGTTTGCACCTTTCTTGAATCTAGGATCCTCACGCTATGCCCATAAGATCGCAACGTCAGGGAGCTGGATGGTGCTTAGGAGTTATCGGGGTTGGGAAAATGGGATGTCCGTGCTTGTCGTTCTCTCTTCCTCGTAACTATTATCCTTATCCCGTATCTATAGGGCGCATGAGCCTTATTTTCACTCTGACTGAGGCAGAAGAAGGTATGGTTATGTTCATTCTATTTTTTCCCCCTGGAACTACAATCCTTACGTTTTATTCATAGAATTGCAAGGAAGAGCATGACCTGTGGAGGCGTTTCCACTGATTCGGTCAAGGGAAGCTATGTTCGTACTCCCCATCCTCCCTTACCCGAATGTACCATCCTTATATTGTACCTGCTACCCCCAGAATGGCACCCTCAGGAGGTCGACGACTGCGGACATGTTGCGTTGATTCGGGCAAGACTTGTAACGTCTGGGAGACAGACTGCTCATCGGGGTTTTTGTTGATTGAAACAAGCTGACGGCATGTACGTTCGCGCCCGTTCTGCTTCCCTTACTCGAATCCATGATCCTTATGCGGTCTCCACAGACTCGCAATATCGAGGAGATTAAAGACGTATAGGACTTTTCTCACTGATTGGTGCTGGAGGAGGATATGTTCGTACTTGCCCTTCTCACCTGTTCTTCGACCTTGCGATTGTTAACCTGCACCCGCGGGCTCGTATTTACTACCACTTCTCCCTAACGACCATTATTGTATGCTCTTCCGAGCTACAAGAAACTCCATCCAACCGCGGATGCGCGATATTCTTCGAGCGTGATCGCATAATGATATTGAAACACGGAACCTGATATTGAGGAGGCCTGCGGCGTGGTACGACGTAGAGGAAAGGCCTGATGACGAACTTCCAGTAATCGCCCAGTAGTCAAGGGTGGACGACAGACAATCGCCCTTGGCAGAGCAAATGGAAGAATTTGCGCATCATAGCTGGGTTAGAAGAGGAAAAACTCGGCAATCAGGAGGGCGAGCTGCGTATGCTAGACATCGAGTATGAGTTCTTCGATCAGAAGGATACACTGCGTGCTCTAGACACTCAGTACAAGCTGCACGCGTTTGTTAGCAAGCACGGACTGCATATGCTGGATATCGACTTAGTCCTCGAGGCATTTGTTCTCGTGTAGCATCCGTGTACACCTCACTCCGTGATGTTTTGTGAGTCTTCTAGGCTAATTCTCACTTAAATATCCCTAATTGTGTATCTACTTCAGTTTAGAAGTCAATACTCCAGCAGAGAGGGAAAGGAACTGGTGGATCAGCACAATAGGCTATATATACTATTCATCGTGGCTGATGACAGATGCAAGTTATGGATCATTGGGAGGAACACTGAGTCCTTCACCAGGGTTTGTCTGGCGATCGAAGAAGACTGGTGTGTGGCTCGTCCGCCGCTTCGTGATCCCTCTTGTCGACTTCAGTGACTTACCGAATCTGGGAATGTCCGTTTGCTGGTCCCCTTCATGCTAGCTTTCTTAAGCCGGACCACGCAACCTGGAAGGGCGATCTTACGACGTTTACATTCAAGGCTAGCGATATCGAGACTGTCGCAGCATGAAGACCTAGAATTTGATCTCCTTCTGTCACAAGGAGAATGCGCTCATCGAAACCAATGGATACATCACGGCCTGTTTGGGAGGCTCCTGCTCCAGGCAGTTGTGGAATGAGGATAAGATGCGCATGTTGTATATTCCGCCTGTTCTGGATGTTCTTGGCTGCGAGTACCTTAGGTACTACGCGTTCTTTTCGCGGTTGGAGAGACATCATGATCGAAGAGAATATCATGTTTCTTCTGAGGCCAGTGGAGAAATATGCATCGTGTGTCTTTCAACCTCGCGCTGTCCCTACAGGGACTTCATTGTATAGCTGTGCTTGGAAGTTTGGCAGGATATGGGCTGGCACTGAGTCCTTGCAATCTCATTGAGCAGGAGGATGGGCTACATCCAATGGACCATGTACTTCTTTACATGCCCGTCCTCAAGCAACTGGTTAACGACATGTTCATCCTTGCTTAATCTCCTTCAATTGTTACCAACACAGGGTTCCTGCTTCTTCTCCAAAGCGCGCGCGACTATTCTATTCTCCGGGACAGCACGGCGAGGTGGCGTAACCCTTGGTGCCATGTTATCTTTGCAGGGAGATTAACCACGGCCTCGCGATGCATTCTTAGAAGGAGACTGGACCCTTGCAATAGTAATCAGGTACACCAATCGCATAGCTCCGGGAGACCCAAAAGCTTTCGCGTGGGGTTCTGTTAGAGTCCTTTCTCTCGCTGTTAAGATGATCAAAGAATGTAATACGGCGAGCATGGCGAGCTGGATTCTAGACCTCAATATTTGCTCGACAGAGATGTTCGTGCTTACAGGACCGACTGCGGGAGCCCGACATTTTGGCCGCTGTCGAGATGCTCAACAACCTCAGGAGCTGGTAGACCTACACACATATGCTTGTTCTATAAACCTTTGTAAGTCGCTTTTACTTCTTGCTATGTGTTGCTATCCGGCAGCTGTGTCTAGGTAGTACTCATCAAGTGCTCTTGAAGCAGACTATCCACTGCCTTGTGACCTGCTCGAACGGCGAACACCAGAGCTGTATTTCCTTGTTTACTTTTTGCTTGTATGTCGATCTTCCTGTGTCGCAGCAGTCGTTCGACTACAGCAACGTGCCCATTAGCCGCGGCGAACATGAGCGGTGTTATGTTCTCCTTGTTCCGCACATTTACGTCGACATCATTTCTTGCCAAAAAGACTTCCACCACTCTGTAATGCCCCCTCGCAGCAGCGACATGCAAGGCGCTTTCCGCACCACCACATTTGTAGTTGACGTTCCCGATGTTTGGCTGCGCCATCAGCAGCTGAACGGTTGCGTAATAGCCGTATCGCGCGGCTCTCCAAAGCGGGGTCAATCTCTTTTTGGTTGCTTTTGCTGGATGGGCTTTGCCGGTATCTAGCAGCAGCTTGAGAACCCCGAACCGCTCTTCGTACTCGTCACCAGCGGCAAACCAAATCGTTGTCCTGCCCTCGTTGTCTTCGGCCCCTGGGTCAACCTTCGATGTACCTAGCAGCATTCTCACTGAAGGCACGTCCTCAGACTCGATCGCATACATTAGTGGTGTTCTTCCTCCCTTGTCCTTTGAGTCGGGATCAGCGCCCTGCTGCAGTAGCAGTTTCACAGCTCCTGGCGTCCGCGATTCAGCTGCATAGGACAATGGCGTTCGGCTGGATATATCCCTTGAGTCGATGACTTCAACGTTGTGCTCCAGGAGGAGGCTCATCACTTCTACATTACCTACCTCCGCTGCATGCATAAGGGGCGTCTTCCCTGATATATCGAAGTCGAAGCAATCTGCCGCTGCCCCTTTATCCAGAAGGAGCTTTACATTTGCGGCATAGCCACTTTGAGCAGCATATGCCAACGGCGTCATCTCCTGGCTGTCTTTAGACTCTAAATCGACACTCTCTTGCTTGAGGAGTAGTTGCACAATCTCAAAGTGTTCAGATGCGGCTGCGTACGAAAGCGGCGTTCTTCCAGAGTTGTCTTTCAGGTCAGCGACGACGCCTTCCTGTTCTAGTAACAACTCAACAATCTCGGGGGTACCCTCTTCACAAGCGTATGACAGTGGGGTTCTACCCTCGTTGTCCTTCCAATTGGTAGCCACTCCATCCGTCACCAAGAATAGTTTCAATATCTCGATTTCACCGGAGGCGGCTGCAAAGGAGAGCGGTGTCCTGCCATTGGAGTCCTTTGAATTCGGATCGACATCGTGTCTTTTAAGCAGCTGTTGGATGACGGGCAAAGCCCAGTGGCAATATGCAGCATGTGAAAGAGGCGTACGCTTGTCTGTATCCTGATCGTCAACGCGCTGGTCGTACTGTAGCAGTATGTTCATTGCTTGGAATCTACCGGAGTGAATAGCATGGAATAGTGGGGTTCTCCCATCCTCGTCGCGGGAATCCACGGTGACATCTTGGCGTGACAAAAGCAGCTTAAGGATGTCGATAGCTGGCCCAGTGTCCCCGTCTGCTTCGGCTGCGTATGAAAGAGGTGTCCTGCCGAAGTCGTCCTTGGAATCTACGGCTACATCATGACGCTGCAGCAGCATATGGACGGCAGGAAGGTTTTCTGATGTTATAGCCTGCATGAGCGGTGTGGTTCCCATTGATGCTTCTTTGCCTGCATGCACGTCGTCCCTGTCGAGCAAAAGCTGCACCAAATCTATGCTTTTACTGAGAATTGCTTGAAATAAGGGCGTCTCGCCATCCAGATCTTGTTTATCTGCCCGGACAACACCCTGTTCCAGCAACAATTTCACAACAGCAATGTTCCCGTTGTATGCTGCCGCAAATAAAGGGGTTTGGCCTAGATCATCTTCAGCGTCCGCTTGAATGTTATGGCGAGAGAGGAATGCCTTAACAAGTGGCCCATTCCCGTATTCGGAAGCGAAGTGCAAGGGTGTGTGGCCCTCAGTATCTTTGGTATTTATGTCTACGTCATCCCTAGCCAGAAACATGGCCGTGACCGTCTCCTGTCCGCTCTCTGCTGCCAGGGAAAGCGGTGTCCTGCCACTTCTATTTTTAGAATCTGCATGGACATCGTTCCGCGATAACAAAATACTGGCAATTTCTTGATGTCCCTTCGATGCTGCATAGGCCAGCGGAGTCGTTCCCATCCAGTCCACTATATCTGCGTTGATTTCATCTGCTTCCAATAACGTCGTTACAACGGCTAAATTTCCACATTGTGCAGCGTACGAGAGCGGACTCCGACCATTGCTATCTCTGATGTTCGGATCTGCCCCGTTTTGCAACAGATGGCGGACGATATGCTCCAAGTCAAATATTGCCGCAGTATGTATCGCACACAAACCTACGGGGAAACTTTCTACTCGACGGTCCAGGCCAAGGCTGTTCAATAAGCTCTGGGTAGCACAGACAAGCTGGAAGCCTTGCTCCAGGAATTGCAACACCGTTTCAGAGCTGATGTCCGCTTTCCCGTGCACACCCCAATAGCACGCAGCGTATTCATAGAAAGGGTTTGCTTCCTGACAGGTCTTCAGTTCGTCTGAGTCCATGAAGGTTCCGTCAGCACTTCCGCAAGACGACACATACGCAATACATATTCTCGTAATATGGAATTGAGCTTCGGGATAGCGAAGTTGTCGAGTTTTCTCGAAGTACTCCTGTGCTGTGTAATCTGTAATACAAAATCAAAATTTTATTGGGCAGATACATGTAGGTATACCCACGAACGAGGTGTATGATGTGCGATTGTTCATCAACGACAACCAACCCTGCGCAGACGGAAGTCAAAATGTCCTGGTCGACAATGGTGTCGGTGTCCAGTTCAGCTATTTCAGGTTCAGTTGCAAGGGCATGCTGCAGCTCTACAACCGAAAGAGGGCGGACGACGTAAGTGAGCCAAGAGAAAACTTGATTTGCTAATTCTCGATCATCTTGACTCTGTTTCTCGATCCTATCCATAGCTTCATCATATGTGGCGTTTATTTCTTTCGGCAATGTTCGTAAAGCATCAAGTAGAGCTTTGCGATTAGTTTTACTTGCTAGTGCATCCATATGGAGCCGAGCTAACAGAAACCTATCCTAACGTCAATTGCGGTCTCCGACTCAATGATGTTATATACGCACATTCCTTTTGTGTTCTCAATAATTCTCGTCACGATGTCTTTTGAGAGATTTGAACTATCTTTTGTCAATCGCATCAGCCTGCTTTCATTGGTGAGTCGATCGGTGATATAGGACTCGAGGTCTCCGGCGTTGGCAAATATTGGAAGCTTTCGATCCCAATGATATTCTTCTTCGATCGTCGTAATATAGCGGGAAGTAACGAATAGATTTGCAACTGAGGGAAGCTGTTCTAGCATAGTGAGAAGCCTTGACCTAGTTCCTCCGACCTCTCTACACTCGTCTAAAGCGTCTAGGATGATGAAGATTCTGGAATATGACTTGATTTCTAGTTCTAAAGCGTTCCTCAGCTCAGTAAATGTTGGACGGGAGCCATTTGAATTATGACGAGCATGCAGGGTTTTGACGGTTGAGGATGGCTGAGAACGCTGCTGTACAAGCTGCTTGAGCAGGTTCGCAGTCAGTTCTGGGATTGTTTGCTCTGACTGCTGCTTGTAATCGCAGTAGATGAAGACGACCGCAATGTTATCCTCATTGAATGTTTCGAGTAAATGGTTGATCACGATAGATCTAAAGATATTACTGAGTTATACAACTTCCACGCATCGAATTTAGTACAAGAAACAATACTGACGTCATAAGAGTTTTTCCACTACCAGCTATTATACAGGTGAGTATCACAAGGAACTACAAGATATTGCTTCACTATGCATGCACTCACGATTTCCGGGACACCACAAAGACCGAAATGAGCCAAACTTCCAAGCCTCGAATTCTTTTGACTGAAGGAACCATGTTCCTGTTCCAGGTGCACATCTGGAAGCATATCCACTCTGCGTGGTCCACAAATTGATTTTAGACAGCCAGTTCGCGATCTCGATGCATTCTTTTCCTTGTAAGAAGCAATTTAATTTGTATTCGGAACCAGTGAGCATGACAAAGTACCCGATTGAAGGGAATCCAGTGCTTCAATATTTCCGAGCATCAAAGCACTCTGATATGTTTGGGCTTTATCGCATTACGCTCGGTCAGCACAGAAGGAAGGAGAAAAAGCCCATAAACTAACAGCGCTGATTAGCAACGACCTGGGACAGATTCATCTGTATCTCAGCTGCCCGAATTGCGTCGTCTATGTGCAAATTAATCTAGGCATAATCCAGGCCCGTTTTTGGCATTCACCTTCTTGATTCTTCCGTAATGTAGAAACTCCGGAATCCACTTTTTCTAGCTCGTGTTTAATCGCCTGAGAAAGAGTACTGCATACATCGTATAAGTTAAGCTCGAGAAAGGTAAAGGATTTAAACCTTACAAATGATCATTTTGCAGCGCCAATGCCACATATGATTTGATCTGTTCAATCTCTGAAAGTATCTCTTTGACCTCGCCTTTCTC